>MKEJ01027605.1:0-16301 GCA_001753735.1 Embelia ribes
AGGGTTATTTTTTAGTGAAATCTTGTACAAAACTTTATTGTAATATTAGGAATTAAGTTATAAACTTCCTAATTTTGTTTTTTAAGTGAGATTTAGGTAATTTAAGAGGGATTGTGCTCGGATTGTGAGTGCAACCTCGAATTAGGAACTCGGGTAACTTAAGGGTTTAGGTAGCAAGTACTTGGTTCTTTATAGTGTAAAAGGTTATACTGCATTTTAAAGTCAACTCAAGGCGTACAATCTTGAAGAGTGAACGTAAGAGTCTACCGATTCATTGTCGAGAAAGACTACTGCCGAACCACTATAAATAACGGTGTTGTATTTTCTTTCTCGCACTTTATTTTCATTATATCTCATTTCCATTATCACTTGCGCATTCATCATACATTTTGCAACATATTTTTAAACAAATGGTAAATAATTTTTAATTAGGTAATTTGTATAGAAAACCAATTCACCCCCCTCTTGGTTTGCCTTTTGGTTCAACAATTGGTATCAAAGTAGGATTCAACAAAATCGTTTTTGGTTTTAATAAATCGTTGAGTTTCAATCTGTGGCAAACTTCATGAGCACCGATGTAGTTGAAGGTCATTATACCACGAAACCTCCTTTTTTCAATGGCTCAAACTATACTTATTGGAAAGTATGCATGAAAATTTTTCTCATCACAGATGACATAGATAGTTTAAAAAGTATTAAATATGGCTATACTCATCCTACAAAAGAAGATGTTGAGTCTAAATAAATAGTTTTAAAAGAACTAAAAGATTTTACTCCGGATGAAGCCAAATCTTGTCAAACAAATGCTAAAGCCATAAATGCATTGATTTCCACTATCGACTTGCAAAGTCCAATTGTAGAGCATTCCGACTTGCCAAATGATGGAATTTTGCAACTTATCATCCTCCCGACGATAGTGTAAGGACTCGTTCCTCTTTGCATAATATCGTAAATCATCCCGCATTTTTTTTACAATTAGAGTCTCAAACTATTAGTGAGGTCAAGTTAGACGAAAGTTGAATATTTGCTATGCAAGAAGAGTTAAATCAATTTGAGCGTAGTAACGTTTGGACTTTAGTCCCCAGGCCTAAGGAACATTCGATCATAGGCACAAAATTGTTATTAGAAACAAAGCACGTCTTGTTGCCCAAAGTTACAATTAAGAAGAAGACATCGATTTTGATGAAACATTTGCACCTGTAGCTAATTATAAGCTATTCGCATGTTTGCATTTGCATCTTTTAAAGGTTTTAAACTTTAGCAAATGGAGTTGAAAAGTACTTTTCTAAACGATTTTATAACGGAGGAAGTTTATGTTAAACAACCTCCCGATTTTGAAAGTCACGAATATTTAGATTATGTCTATCAATTTCATAAAGCATTATACGATTTAAAAAAAGTACCAAGGGCCTGGTATGAATGTTTAAGTAAAATTTTTCTCCAAAAAAGGTTTACGATAGGTACTCTCGATAATACCTTTTTTTTTTTTATCAAAAAGCACGATCATAACATGCTGTTAGTTCAAATTTATGTTTGATGATATAATCTTCGATACTACTAATGAATCTATATGCAAGGAATTTTCCCAGTATATGCAAGATGAATTCGAGATGAGTTTGATGGAGGGGCTCAACTTCATTCTCAGATTGCAAATTAAGCAATCACCGGAAGGTATTTACACCAACCAAGCAAAAGACATGTGCGACTTGCTCAAACAATTCAATATGGCCAATGCCAAACTAATGTGGACTCCAATGAGTCCAACGACAAAGCTTGAAAAGGACGAATCGGGCAAAAAGGTAGATGAAAAACTCTACTGATGTATGATTGGTTCATTACTTTATTTAACCGCAAGGAGGCCCCATATTATGTTTAGCATGTATTTATGTGCTAGATTTCAATCATGTCTTAAAGAATCGCATGTTGTAGCCGTTAAACGTATATTTCGATATCTTGTAGGCACGCATGATAGAGGTTTATTTTACCCTAAAAGTACAAATTTTAATCTTGTAGGCTATTATTACTTTTTAACCTTTTTAATGACTATATATGAATAATTAATTATATTTTTTTTGAATGTCTAAAAATAATGACATTTTCTATTTTAGTATACTTTAATCATTACAAAATTTGATAAACTATCACTATTGTACTTTTGCTATTACTTCCTCCGTTCCATTTTTAAGTGAACTTTTCGAGTTGGGCACACTGATTATGAAAATGATAAGATACACTAAAATGCCTCTAATTAATTTTTTGGGATAAAAAAAAAATCTTTATGGGTAATTTTAGAAAAAAAAAATTAATGAAAGGAGTAATGTGGGTAAGTTACCAATTTTTTACTTCGTAATTGTGAAAAAATATCACTTGTTTAAGAATTTTATCATTTTTGTTAAAATGCAGGATAAATTTGGTTATTTGTACTTTATCTTAAATCTGAAAATTTATTTATTTACAATGCCTAAAATTGTGCAGGAACAAACCATCCAACTGGCTATGGATATAGGGACTAATAAATAAAAAATTTAATTTTAATCGATCGATGATATATAAATTTTAATACATCATCCAACTTGAATAAATTGCGCATATACAATTTTTTGCAATTTCGTATATCAAAATGGATAGGTATCTTTCATATTAGGGAACGTGAAATCAAAGTGGGGTTAATTTCCAAAAAAAAAGAAATCAAAGTGGGGTCAAATTCAATTGAAAGCTCCGGCAAAAGATCCACCAGACAACTGAGCAAATTTGTCAAACCAATGTGCCACGTGTCTCCGACCATCTTCCAACCACTGTTCTCCTGATTTTCGACAAATTTTCTTTGCCTTCAATAGTAATTAACTCATCAATTTGTAGAACGAGAACCGAAACCATAAACATCGTCAATTTTGTACTTCAAAAAAATGGTAAGAAGAAGAGAGAAAGAAAATAGAAATAATGATTGGAAATGAAAATATCACATATATATAAAAAATTTGGTAACTTAGCTTCAACCCCACTCTTATTTTACTACCCTTTTTCTACACAATTTTTGGTTGCTTAATTAGTATTTTAGTGTTGCAAGTTATTCCTTCCGACCAGAAATAAGGGTACCGGTTTGACTGAGATATAATTTTAAAAAAAATTCAAAAAATATTTTTTAAAATTTAAATGAAATGTACATTACCAAATATATTTGTACTTATTTTATCTTATTTCTGTCACTTGTAATGATGGAGGAGTAAAATTTGGATTATATTTAATTTTATAATGATTAGCAATCCAAAAATAAAAAATAAAAAGAAACATTATTTTTGGATGCCAAAAAAAGAAAATGAGCATGCTATTTGTTGACAGATGGAGTACTTAATTTGTTAGTATAACGTAAGAGTAAGAATTTATTGCATGGGGACTGGCCTAACTTAAAAGATATACATTTTAGGCAAATTTCAAAAGTTTTTTTTGCCAAAATTTGAATGAAATATAAAATTATTGAAATTGCCCCCAGTTGATTTTTATCTTATTCTTTTCTGTAATATATTATGAAAGGACGTAGTATTTATGTAAATTTGTTTATTTATTTATTTATTTATTATTATTATTATTATTTTGCAATAACCTTAATTTTCTAAATAAAAATGATGAGTATCTTTTGAACATATTCAAATTAGAAACTTGCCCTATTATTTATTGACATAGGAAATAATTAGTACTTATGTTATTATATACCACCTGGTATTGATTGAATTTATATATGTTTCTTAGACATTGCTTCTGTCTTTCTTCTAATAGACCCTTTTAGTGAAATTAAGTGGACTTAAATATAATATCAGTGCTTAATTAAGGGCTATTTGCTTTTTTCGATTCGCAAATTGTTGATTTCACACCACCCATTTATGAAATGTTCACTAACATTTGGTAGCAAAATTTTCCGAAATCCTGAAAATCTTTCTATGAAAAGAAGTTTTTCGGACAAAAAAATGGGTAGATGAGAAGATGTGATATGACCATATGATCAACCTTTAACAATGAGCTATTGATGGTCTCTCCAACAAAGGCCGTATTATGTGGATTATAATTAGCTTTATTTCACATCATTAACAATGGTTTTGAAAGCGATTCGCATCTGTGATGCAAACATTTGTGTCGTAACGATGTTTTCTCAACCAGGGTTGAGGCGATTGTAGCGCGACCAAAAAATTTTAGGCCCATCATTAAAGAAGGTTAGAAGGTGAAGAAGCTCTTGTCATGAGTAAACCGCTGGCTCGTATATGTAACTAATAAAGCAATATTAAAATAATTGTTATTAAATATTTTCGTGACAGGAACAATGGAATGGACCATTTTTAATATAATTTGAATATTATTTCGTATTTTGTTATTTAATTATTTATGAGTTGTTTGCAGTTACTGAGCTTTAGTGTTAATGTTAGTAAGCCAGTCTAGTATGTGCCTTTGCTCCTATATGACGATATAAGACGTCTCGTGCGTGAAGAATTATTCAAGAAATAAAACGTTTACTTATTCGTTAGTTTTTTAACATCGTGAGTGAAAAATTAATTTATTCCATAGCTTGAGTAGAATTGGTACCGAATTCTTTCATATACTTATTGTCGACCTGAATCTTCATACAAGACTTCTTGATGGTGAAATAATTTGGTTGAAAATGCTTGTTCCGACCATTGTAAAAACTCTTCTTTTAGAACATCAAGTGTGTAGTTCTAATATGATCACAAATACTAGTAACATTGTTTCCCATTGAATTAAGTTTACAGACGCAATATTATTTTGTTCCGAGTGATATTTTTATTACTAACCTATTTTTTTGTTAGTCGTTATATTCGCGTGATGGCAAAACTAAAAACATTCACACCACCAATCTTCCAATATTCATCATTCATCAACTTTATACGGTTCTAATATTCGGAAAACTTGTAATTTTTTTAATCCATTAGCGACGAAAAGGAATTTTAAAAATACTGTCAAAGACGAGGAATTTTGCTTTTATAAGTTGATACCAATATGGCAATATTAAATTAATGTTCACTTCCCACCATGCAACTCCAAATGCAGATATACCATATACCTATGCTAAGAAGCTACTTTATGTATAGCCTATGAAGAAATAGCTTAATCCTCATGCATAAAATTCCTCATGTCGGCCTTTAGCAAATAAAAAATGTGTTACTATTTTGAAAGTGGCATTTACTGAATTTAGGTATAGAAATTTAAAGTTCTAAATTCGCAATAAAACATAGAGCAATAAGTTGTAGGGCCGGTCGAAGGCACATAATTATAAATTTTATCGAGGTGATTTTATGTATGTAAAAAAAAAAATTGCATTGCAAATTTGATACTAAATTATAAATAAAAAAATTTATAATAAAAATTTTGATACTAAAAAATTATAGAACGATTTCAGTCTTCTTTAGTCAATTCATAGGTCCGTCTCTATTTCCACGTTTTCTTATTTTCTTTAATTTATTAAGTCATTAATTAATAATGATAAAATCTACTCAAAGATACATGAAATTAAAGGCTCCAAATATGAGAAGACAGTGTAATAATACATATATATATAATACATGAAAAGTCCAAAAAATAACAAGCAATGAACTAATGATACACATATGAAAATATTGCATTCAAATATATGTTACAAAATCGTATATAGGTTTCGTTTTTAGCCCGATCGTAAATCCTTTTAACTGTTAAAATATGAGTTTGTTCATTTCTATACAATTTTTTTTTTCTGTATAGGCATTTCTGTAGAAGTACGTTGCCAGTAAAAGTAGTACAAGAATATGCTATGTCACGTGAATTATGGATCAACTATGTAAGGATAATGGGGGAATGCAGTCTCGTTTATATATATTTGAAAAATTATCCTAAAATCAAATATTTTGAATTTTTTTTTTTTTGACTTTTAATCCCATCATTTTTAATTTTTTTTTATGACGTGTAAGTACCCACCACACTTGGTTTCGTTTCGTTATAATTTTTAAGTAAATAAGTTAATTTATTTTTATTTAAAAAAAATGATGTATTTAACTCAAAATTTTTAGTTTATTTAGACTAAAATAATAAATAAGCTAAGTTATATACTTAGAAATGAAATATAATTCAATTTTTAAATAAATATACAATAAGAGTTTAAAAATACAGTGGATTACGCAAGCTGCCCACGGACGGTGCAGATTGAACCGTGCAGGTGGTCCCTATAAAAATCATGGAGTATAAATTGTGATCGAGTATTTTATTTGGAGATAATTTAATAATAACAAAATCGATAGTAATATAGTACATATCAATGTAGAAGTTTATTGGAGATACTACAATATCTTTTATAGTTTTTTAAAAATCAATTAAAATTTATTTTTGGAATTGAAAAATTTATACGTAGCTTTAGCTCTTCTTATAATAGTTTTATATGTCCTATTTTCAGCCCTCCATTTTCAGTTTTCGGTTTCGCTAACAATATAATGGACGATAAATTTATAAACTATTATCTATAATATTTTGTATATTAATATTGTAAAAATATTATTAGTGTATATATATATATATATATTTGTAGGGTTACTAGTATATTGTTACGTTGAAATCGGAACACTTTATACAAGAAAAAATATTTTTGTATCAATACAAAATTTAATCACGGTCCTACAGTTTTTTATGAAATTAATATGGAATATTGATTAAGTTGATTTGAATAAAATAAAAAGTGGTAATATATGGTTTCCATGCATAATTTTTGTAAGCGATTTTTAGTATAATTGCTAAATGTTTTTAGCTTTTTTATTATTATTATGGGTCGCCCAATACACAAAATTTTCGCATTGCTGAGTTTGAGAATATATAATATACGAAAACTTACTTATATTTCCATATAGGTTGTTTTTAACGGGACGAACTCATAACCCATAAGTTGCAATTGATGCATGTATTATCCCAACTTATAAAAATTCAAATTAAAATTTAAACACTACCAATATAAATTTCAGTAAAAACTGAATATGCAACAGTTATGATAATCATATATCATGTAAATATTAAGACATCTCCGCAAAGTATAACGATTATCACATAAATGAATTATAATCTAAATCACATGAGTCTTCATCGACGATTAATATTTTTGTTCTCAATTCTTCCACCCGCTCCTATTCTCATTTATACTCGTACAAATTTTTAATCTATAATAATTATAATTCTCTAATGTTTTGGTTTCAATTACCTCTCCTATCGCGCTCTAGTGAGTACAATACTTAACGTGGGGCACAAAATCCCTAATTTTAAATATTCTCATCTGTCCCCTTTCTCTCTCTTCATCTTGACCGGACAACCCTCTATATAATCCTTTCTGCCCCCTATCTCTCCCCTCATCCTATTATTCACTCTCTCTCTCCTTCTCTCTCTCTCTCTCTCTCTCTCTGTTTACTTCAAGATGTCTGAAACTCCATCAAAACGCCAGAGAGAGGAAACCCTAGAGGTAGAAGAAGACCCCAAACGCCTAAAACCCTACACCCAAATTCTTTCTCTCTTAGAGGAGGAAGAACAAGACCCTAACCAAGACCTCTCCTCTATCCTCACAACCCTAGAGAGAGAGCTCTCTTCCGGGACGGAACCCGAATACAACCCGAACCCGAGCTCGGGCCAAGAGGAAAGCGAGAGAGAGAGTGTCATCAGACACCTCCTCGAAGCCTCGGACGATGAACTCGGGTTGCCGAACCGAACGGACGGTGGAGATGGGGAGACGGTGATCGACGGTGGAGATGAGTTTGAGCAGCTTGAGTTGGAGGTGTTTGATGGGTTGTGGGAGTTGGAGGATGAGGCTGCTAATTACCATACCTTGTTGCAATCTGAACTTTTTATGTAGGGGCAGAGTGTGAGATTTGAGATATTGAGGGGCTAAAGTGAAAGCAAAAGTAAAGATCTCATAGGGAAGGGGTTTTCATTTCGGCCCCTCTTGTTTTGTAAAATATCAAAAGTGTCCCAATATTCACTTTTATCAAAGGTTGTAGCTTAGAAGGAGAAAAAGTTGAACTAAATCAGACTCTTAATTTATGATGACTTTTCTTGGTTTTCTCAGATTCCGAAGTCCTAATTTTTGTACAAAAATATAAAAAATAAATTAGCTCGGAGTGTTGTATTTGAGATGTTGAGGGTCTGTCTATGGACTTTACGTAATTTTGACTTAAACATGGTAATGAAGTTCCAAAATTAGAAAAACAAAAGGCCAAAAATAATAACAGCGAGTTACAGTGATGATTTTTTTCTTCTTGTTTTTAGACATTTGTGAGTTTACTAAGTATTGACGGACTGATAGGGGAAGAGATGATGTTGCGATAACTACGGTCCTTTTTGAAATTTTCTCTTTCTAATATAGGATCTCAAGCTTTACACTTGGTCTCCCTAATTGAAAATTTTCGATCCTCTACTCCTAGTAGGCCAATTTATTTTAAATTAAAATTTCTATCCATTGCATATGTACGAATTAGTATATAAGTAGTGTCTAAATATTTATTACATAAATATATTTGGTAGTTATATGGTAAGCTTTATATATATTAGCTACCGCTTGTGACACATGTAATACGTGTACAATTGGAGATATGAATGTAATATAGGAAGAAATGATTCATTTATATGTAGAAAAATAAAAATAAAATTTGATGGAACAAAAGTCCATATTTGCATACACTAAAATAGAGAAAATAGAAATTGGGAAAGAAAAGATGTGGGAGAAGATAGAGAATAGAGGGGGTGGGGTATCGGTTACTCCTGTAAATTAGCAAGTGGAGATAGATATGATTACAGTTTTTTTATATTTAATTACTCATAAGCATTTAAAATTATAAAATTTGATAATTTGAAAGGCAATTTTGTCCACCTTTAATATTGACATAGTTTCAAACACTCCTCTTTTATATATTAAAGATAATACAAAAGTATCATGCGTTTATAATATTTCTTATGTACCAATTCGTATTAATTCTTTTCCCTTGTCTCCATATTAGTAGATTACGTCTTTGCTTAGCCAAACCAAGTAAATAGTTGTGTATTGTTTGCTACAATTTTTCTAGTTCTTGCTCAACCACTTTAATTTCCCATATTTTATTCCAATATTAAATCTAATTTACAAAAATCTGCCACAATAGTGGTGCTTTTGGAATTTTATTTTTGCCCCCTTTCTTTTGTAAGATATCAAAATGCCCCAATTCTTTTAGGGAAAATTGCAATCTTGAACGAGAAAAGATTAACTCAATATATTCTTAATTTTTTTATATTTATCTCATGTACTCAGTTTCAAATTCCTAAATTTTCTTGAGGATGAAAAAAGAAGAATTGTAGAAAAGAAAAAAAGTTAATTTTGTGCTTTTTTTTTTCTTTTTAAAGGACATGTTAATTACATGATTCTCACAAGTACAAAAAAATGTGGTAGTTGCCACAACAAAAATTAAGGGGTATGACTATAATATAATAGTTTTATTGCTTATTGTTACTTGTCAAAAGATTTCCTTTCATTGATATAGATATTTTTCTGTTCTCACAATCGACTAGTCGATATTATACCAATACCTACTAGCTAAAAATTTAATTTCAAAAGATGATATTTATGCTAAAAGATTGGAAATTCAACTTATGATAGTGACTTTTAAAAAAATATGTACACCAGTGAATAAGATATAAATATCTACGTTTATTATTAAAAAAAAGGTATGGATACCTAACTTGCATTCTTGGAAATTATACACGATTTTATAGAAGTGGACACGTTTCAATTACTTCCCATTTATGCGACCAAACAAAATAAACAATCTAAGGATAGGTTGGCTTGGTTTAAATTTTTAAGTAAATAATAAATTTATTTTTATACCAAAAAAATAAATATATTAAACTTAAAATTTTCAGTTTATTTAGGTCAAAATAGTAAATAATTTCAATTTAAAAGCTGAATAGTCAAATATTATTCAGTATTTAAACAAAAAAAAAACTGATAAGTTAGATATTATAAACTATAGCCAAATAAGCTTGTTTGAGGATTTTGTTTTAAGTCTTCGTTTGGTGTAACGATTTCTCATGAAAAATATATGATGGAAATGAACATCTCTCCACAAAAAATTTTGAATTCTAATATAATATTTTTTTTCTTTCGTATTTTTCTCCATAAAATTCTTGCACTAAAATCATTATGTAAGTAATGCTATAAAAGAAAAGGACAATAAAAAGAGGGAGTGAAAAGAAAGATGGGAGAACGTAAAAGCGAAGGGGCCACGAAATGCTGCAACTTGAAAATATCTAGTATTTTATTTTTTAGCTTAAAATAATGTTTTATGCAATTTTGACATTCCCATAAAAATTTATTACGATCTTTAATTCCCTTAAAAAAATTATATAATATTCAGTACAGAATACGTGGAGCTCGGCATGTGTGGATACACCCGTGGTGCACAGTTGGAAATAACAACCACAAAAATCACAAGACTATTTCTGTTTCGCCAGTGGATAAAGGGGGCAGTCAATAATAATAGTCCTCTAGGAAGCACTCACATTGTAACTCTGCAATCATATCCGACACTCCATGGATTCAGATTTTTCTTCAATACTTCGAGATGTGTATCGAAGACTCTATTTGGTGTACCCAAAATACCAATTAATTATTTTAATTTTGGACAATTTACGAACTCTCATTTAGCAAGCTTTTAATTCGCCGGCGACCTAAGAAGCACAGGCACTCTAAATTAGGTATCGCACTCGTATCGAACTCTTCATAGACTCATATCCTTATTGGGTACTCCGACATACGTGTCAGACACTCCATTTGGCATATCCAAAATGCCAATTAATTATTTTAATTTTTGACACCTCACATACTCTCCTTTAGCAAGCTTTTGACTCGCCGACGACATACCAAGGATATGACCACGGTCAAGCTGCTAATTTTCTTAAACTTTTGATGTAAATTGTTAACTATTGAGGTAGTGTAAGATTATATACTACATAACTATAAATCAAACGCAATAATGTTAAAAACTCTAACCATCTTCAATAATGTCGATCATGTGTACATATGTGTGCACGTAAATCAAATAATTACATATTTTTCACTTTCCATCTTTAATTGATTTAGATGGTGATGAACCTTTGAACAATTTATTAGCATATTATATAAAGTTACTAATTTTTATCTTATACTGATTTTAAATATGTTTACACCAAGTTTTCAACTATTAGCCAAAGTTATGTTTGTTTTATCTTATTTCTGATTGAATCTATGACGAACATTGTTGTTAGTGGATGGGATATTTGATAAGTGTTTATGTAAATGTTTTGTTAAATATAATATTATCCTTATTTGATCCAAATTATTAAATAAAGTAGTTTTAATTTTGTAACAGAGAGAGGGTATTTTTAGATTATAAAATAAATAAAATTTTAAGGGGCTTTCACACAGACACATATATATAATGGAATCATAAATTACAAGACTTGCCCGAATTGTTTTGCTTGGACCTTGAACAAACGTTTATCGATGTTGAATCCGGATGAGTTTTCTCTGTAAAATATTAGTATTTATTTTTCTTATGGTGACAATAATTCTTTTTATTAATGCATATATCAATGGGATATATATATATACACACAAGTGTGTAACTTGTGCAATGCACAGGCTTATTTGTAGAAATAAACCTTCTTCAAAGGCAAATAAAAATTTAATCTTGTTTAAATTTACTAACAAAAAATTAAACAATTCATGACATAGTAATAATGTTACTTTATCCAGTTTTATTATTTGAAGATTCACGAAATTGATAACAACAATGATCAATACAATTATTCTTGAATCGTTTTTTAAATATGAAACAATTTTAATTGATACAAATTACATTATCATGTAAGTAATGAACTTCAAGAGTTCAAGTGTTAGTAGTGAATCTTGACAATGCAATAGAGGAAACTAGAATAGAAAGCAGTGATGGTTGAGAGATTTATAGGAAAGAAGAAAGTAATACATCCATTGCACCTCAATAACTCCGTGCCGGTAAAACTCTCAAATGATTTGTATAAAAACATCTATGTACGACATTACATTGGCTATTCAAATTTGTTATATAATCCATATTCTTAACATGTTTTCCATGCTTATGAAAAAATGATGAAATACATCTTTAAAAGTACAATACAAAACCAAGGTGAATATAAAATTAGAATAACATGAAAGAAATGACTCCTAAATCAAAGGAGCAACGAAATTATAGAGTTGTCAATAGCCTAAGAAATAGAAATCTAAAATCATATGAGTTAGGTACAGAAATTGATGTTATTATCATATCATACTTAAAAATATTTCTTTTTTCTCTATAGTTTATGTTTTTGGTATTTAATTCTTTCAGATTTAATTTTTATTCATGGTTTTTTTTTTTCAAATTGAACTAAAGAAAATCAGTATTATAATATAAATTCATTTAAATATATAAGTGAAAAAAATACAACTTAGTTTATTTAAGCACAATAAATTTAATTACAGAAACAATCTATATAAGGACGAAGAGGTAAGAAATTAATGTAAACTACTTGCAAGTAAGATTAATAACTTGATGAACTTGATGCGTGTATAACTTGATCAAAATAAAAACCTTCAAGAAACAGAAACAAGTTGATAGTTTTGTGGGCCAATTGCTTATTCTATCGGATGAAAATAATTTAAAAATATTATGCGTAAAAGAGGGATTACTTGAAAGAAAGATGAGATGGGAGATTGTGATACCCCGATAATCCAACAATCACGAGTACATTGTCAATCATTCATTTCTATTGCACTGGTCAGCATATAGGAAAATATAACTCATAATAGAACATAAACAATGGTCTATAACTGTCTGAATTCGAAAAGATAATGCAACAGAAATAAACTAATAAATAGATCTAGGTGCTTCCTAGAATAAGCCTTAACCTGTTCTAAGTCACTACCCTTGAATCCAAGCTCCTAGTTCTGTTTGGCGTTTTCATGCAAAATAACAGTAAAAAATTCGACCAAGCAGGCATAAGTCATAAATATATGTCCAATCTATCGAAATAATGAAGCAATATGTACAGAACATCTGTTGTAAAAATGCGCAATATACTACTAAACTCAATCTTCTAAAGTATGTATAACTAATAAATGTAAATACATGTACTGACAAAAGTAAACCACAAAACTAATCGGGATACTAGGTCCTCCCGCACCTTACGCATAAAGTAATCGCGGAGTGTCTCTATTATTCGCACGACCAAACAAAGCCAACCTTGGTTCAAGGCCTCAAAGTCCATCAACAATAAACAAACCGACCTTGGTTTTAGGGCCCCAAAGTCCATCAATAACAAACAAAACCGGCATTGGTCCTAGGGCCCCAAGTATCGCGTCCCGAATTCCCATATACCCGGAGACGTGATCCTAATAAGAAAAGTAATCGGAAACCCACAATGATCAAGATAATCCACAATAATAATGAAGGAATAAAGATAAGAATTCAATTCTCAATCATAATCTATCTACGCCAATCTCGCAACACAAATAGAATAAGTCCAGCTTGATATCATATACAACCGAAATATATGCTACAATCTATCACAAAATAAATAAGTACACAACAATAGCTAATCTCTAAAGTCGTGAGTGCATACGCGATCAAGCTAGGTGCTTAAGCAAAACAAAATGAAATTAAGAGTCAAAATCAAAGTCAAGTCCTATGGCTCGTACAAAATAAAAGGCATAAAAATACTAACTCTGACCGGTAACAATATCCCAAGTTCACAAAATATTAGAGTTGTCCTAGGCCCTCAATGGCCAAAGGCCGCGTACCCAAGTCTGTGTGAGCCTCCAAGCCTAAAATATAACAATATAAGAGGAAAAAGAAAAATGAAAAATGCACGGTCTGATTATTGGTATAATTCTAAGATGGAATTTAAGTATTTATATGCAATGTATGAACATGTAATGCCGAATGAATTCCACATGATATGCGATCGACAATCTACTCATAATATTTTTCACAATTTGCCAAATGTCTCCCATAACTCATTAAAATTGGGAGTGAGGTCTTTCATAAATCACGAATGGACCCGAGAAATCCCAGTTCGCATTACCCCTTAGATCCGAGGTCGTAGGTTCATATCACAAATAGCTCCGAGAATCATAGGTCCATTTCACAAATATCATAAAAATCCGACCCGAAAATCATAAGTTGTATCACAAAGGTTTTATAGAAAAAATTGACCTAGTCCCGAAAGGAAGGAAAAAGGCTCAAGCCACCCCCAATGCACATGTCTTTTCTAAAACACAAAATTTTTCCACAAAATATACCACAATGTGAATATGCATATGGTCCGGTATGAATATGCCAATGTACGATATATAAGAAATATGTAACATAATTAGCCTCCAAGTCTTATCACAAATCTCTACAAATTGCACAATGGCATATCTACCAATATTTCCAAATCACAAATAAATAGCAATAACATAATAATCGTCATAGTGCTAAATTTACACAATAACTATATGGATCAAGGCCTTGAGTATTTTAAAATCAAAATGATTTCTATTCACAAATTTTTAATCACTTATATTTCCCATTCCACAAACATCACAACTTAGCCACAATATGAATCCAATCACGATTGTCACAATATTTTCACCACAAAAATAATATTCGTCTCCCCTATCATGATTCACACAACTCATCACACATACCATATAAACACAAACCTTCCAAATTTAAGTAATATAAGTAATCCGTCATACCCAGGTATAGATGAATCTTTCTCGATAGGTCCTAGCCAAAAGCCCCAAATTCCCCCAAGTTAGGGCTCCGAATTTGATCTAGCAAACGATATGATATAGAAATAAATCCTTATATACAAATGGTCACAAAATGCTAAGGAATAAGATTAACAACTTTAATCTTCTTTACCAACAATTCTACAAAAATTAGGGATTCACAAATGAAAGAGATAGGGAAAAAAATTTACCTCACCGGGGTCCTTAAGAAGTGAGGATTCCGAATATTCGTTTATTTTTTAGGTTGGGTTTGATTTGATAGATGATTTGTGAGGAAGGAGATGAAGAAAGAAGGAGGAGAAAACTCACAGTTCTAAACTGGAAATGGAGTGAAATGGCGTGGGTGGGTGTTAAAGTGACATAAAAATATATGTATTTTTTAATTTCTACACAAAAGAACCAAACAGATTAGGACATTCTGTCAATTTGTACCCCCGACCACTTCAAGCCCATTTTCACCTACCTAGGCTTCGAATTATCTTTACGTCAAAATACAAAAATTGTAGATAATTGAATTAGCTTTTCAACGACACTTAGACCCCAATCGGAGTTATATTTGGTGAGATATCATTAAAATACCGAACAACAACCTGCTATTTTGTTAGCCTATTCACTACCGATCGCCTCGGGTCCCATTTTGATCGATCTACAGTTCGAATTAAATTTTCCTCAAAACACAAAAGTTGTAAATGAATGAAGTATATTTCCAACAGTATATATAGGCCTTAGTCCAAGTTACAGTTTGGGAGATATTATTTAAATACCGAATGGATGTCACAATTACAACTTAATACTAACCGAGTTTAAAATTCCCCCAAGGCCAATTCTCGCCATGCCACTTCACACATCACTCTAAATGCTAGAATATATCATATAAAATAGAGAAAAAATAACATGGCTGATTTATAATATCGTTTGGGTATCCAAAACTAAATCGGCATAACTTTACGCAATTTTCGACAAACCCCGATTAAACCACATTTTTCCTCCAACACTATACGTTCCAATAATATTTCCCGTAACCAATAATATCAAACAAATATAGAAGCACTCAATTACAACCAATGAATCCCAATACTCGAGAATAATTTTAAAAGGACATATTTAACCCAATAGAATCATAAAGAAATGCCTCAATGCAAATACCGAATATAAATTTTCCAATAAAATTCATTATACCTCAACTCAATTAAGATATGTTCATATCACATTACACGTCACAATATCCACCAATATAATGCACAACTCCTCAATGTTTATGCACAAGGTAGCAACCCAAACACAATACTTATTTATTCATACATGATGCAACTCACAATCACCCAATTATATGCATTAATGCAACACACTCAAATGTTCTATTTAATAAATTATATCGTCAACACATCAACGATATTATTTAACATCAACGATATTATTTATTAAATGAAAATGCAAAAAATTCATGCGAAATCTCTGGGACGTTACATTACAATCCAAAAATATCCTTCTC
>MKEJ01027609.1:0-11409 GCA_001753735.1 Embelia ribes
TACATCTGTATGCTTCGAATGGCACATATGTGTATATATATATATATATTCTAAAACCAAAAATATATATGTGCATAACTAATTATGCCCACAGTATGCATGATCTACTAGTCCCTGCTTGCATATGTTCGATTAATTCTCGTTACCACTTTCCCTCATAGAAATGGAACCACATGCCTAAAATAAGCATGCCAAACATGTGTGTATATGCCAATGTAGATTCCAAAGTATATTAAGGCCCTGAATCTGCCCATACCTCGTGAGCCTCCCGAAAGCGTATAAACGCTCATTCTGCTAATTTACGCCAAACCTCGCCTATAATTCTCTGTACGCCACTTCTCGCGTCTCTAAATTCACTGAGCTACACCACCCGTATGATCGTGATCCTATACATGAAAACGGTCTACGCAATATAAGAAAATTTATTCCTATTTTTAATTTCTCAATCACAGTTGGCGCAAAAATCGAGGCATCGCCCTCAAGAAGACGAGACAACATAATTTATACCAATACGTAGGCAATGTAATGGCGAGTAAGAATTGTATACACCTCAAAGGAAAACGGCGGGCGGAATTAGATGAAATCGTCCAAAAACTCAAAAAAACCCCAAAACTTCAACTTCCGAATCGACCTAGCAAACGGTTTCGAATCAATGCAAAACTAGCGAGTAAAATACTCTACTAATCATAACAAATAATAATATAAATTTTAATTTAAAAAATTTAGCAAAGCCCCCGAATGAAGAAAACACAAACGAGCAAAAGGATTAAAGAGACTTACCTCATCATGGACTATGCGTCGCGAGGGTTACAAATGTAATTTTTTTGGAATTTTTCAGGCACCATGGCTCGTCGTTTGATGAGCCAAATCCACCGGATCCCCTTCTTCTATGGCTACTTCGCCTCTGCTGCTTTGGGTATATATATGTATGTATATATATATATATATATTTATATTTGTGAACTCTGTTTTACGTTGTAATATTGTAACTTAGTAAAAAAATTGTGAAATTGTAAATATTTTAAGAGATGTTATTGTTATTCTGAAATTGCTGTCGGGGTTTAATAGAAATTATAGAAGTGTATGGGGGTGGTAAATATATTATATAATGACGAAGATATGTAAACAATAGTTATGGTTTTCTTATTTCTCCCATACATATTTTCTTCGTATTCTACTTGGTCTCGTCTTTGTTTATTCCGTTAAAGTTTCGTTAGATAAATTATTAAAAAATGTTCATGTTAATAAAGATATCAAACCTACTCAACAACATTGCAAACCTTGACATCGGTGATTTTAATCTCTCGTTTCCTGTTATCCACAATATACGGGCTTTGTTCGGTATCCACAACATACCGAGGAGCTCTTGGATATGCATACCGAACAAAGCCGTATGTTATGGTTAATTGGGACTAAGATATTGCAATGCCGATGTCACCGTCACCAGTGTTGAGTAGGTTTGAGATATTTCTTAATGTCTCCGGGGAGATGAGGCCATGGCGATTCCTTCACTAATATTTTTTTAGAATTCATTTTACGAAACCCTAATGGAAGAAAGAAGAGATGAGGCAGAAGTCGCATAACGTGTGTATAAGAGATCGAAAAAACCCTAACCATTGTTTATATATATGCGCTCTTATATAATATAACTAAAATACTAAATATCTACCACCACTACCCGCTTCTATAATTTTATTATGCCAATAACATCTCTTACAACATTTGCAAATATGCAAGAGTGAATCTCTTGAAAGCGTGGATACAAGTGATAACAAAAGACGTGTGCTAGAAATTAGATGAGCAAGTTGCGACGGTAGAACCGGGTGGCTTAGCATAGGAAAATTCATGCTAATGACCTGGCATAATATTCTATTTTGGTGTGCCAACCCCAAATTACTGGGTTTATGGCTTGGCGGTGGTGGTTGATGTGTTGGGATCTAAAATTTTATTTATGAAATAGGAAAATGAATTAAGAACTCACAATTTTAAAAGTTATTCCCAAAGAGCCAAACTAGTTCCCAAACTGGCATGAGGGGAGTGTCATCAATGTTATATTTAGTTAATTGTTTTGCGAAGTCGGGTGTTGAAGGAAATTGAAACACCAATGTTCAAATGAAAGATAATTAATTAACAGAAAATATATCTTTTTTTATTGATATATTGGTTGGGTATAGGTATACTGTCGATTATGGTTCCTTACACATATACCAATGAAAGCTTAACCTATTGGGGACTAATGTCTATTAGGATTTTGAAAATTGAATGAAATATAGCTGCTACTCTGAGCTTATTGTATTGATAAGTATTAGCGTTGAGTTCATCTGGAAGCAAAACTGTCACTTGAGTTCCGTTTAAGTTATGGTAGTCTGTGTATTGGTACTTTTCTCACATCCCAATGAAAGCTTAACCACTGGGCACTGAGTGTTAATTGCTAGTTTTGACTGGGGAATTGGCTACGTTTGGCTCTCAAACAACTCGACTGCTGTTATTGTTTTTTGGGACTATAGTATGAATCTTATCTTTGAGAATTGAAACAATTTTTTATGTAACTATGTTTTATTTGTTGAATTGGGGTGCCTGAATATTCTTATTTTATTTGTTGAATTGGGGTGCCTGGATCTTCTTATTCACCTTCAGATTTTTATGATTTCAATATGTAACTTCTGTTTTTGGGCTAGTGCTGTAGCTTGGTGCGGGAAGTTGAATGCCATAGCATGTGCATCTGAAACTTGTGCAAGAATTCCAAGGTTGGTAAACTATGTGGAGATACTTGTTTTTTTGAAACTACTACAAGAGTTGTGTTTATGCTTGTGATAGTGAGGGGTTCTTACGATTTCTATTTTTCTGGTCTTGGTAGCCGAGCTAGATGATGATTTCTTGAACAAATTGTTTCAATGCTTGTTTTTCCATTTGCAAACTTGGTTGTAAATCTGCTTGGACTTTTTTCGTTGGGAATACAAAAGTAGACGGCGATGGTCTGTGGTAAGGTTTGTGATGTTGTAATCTGAAACCACATGAAAAATCTTTCTTATCAGGGGGATAAGGTTGTGCCCATCTTACTTTATAAGTAGTGTCACCGAATAACGTCATATAGTGGATGTATGTTATTAGCGTAAAATGAAACTGCCATTGTGCTAGTGGAAATGGACGGGAAGGGTGTATCCAGAAAAGTTATATTATCAAAGGCTAAATGATAAAAAATAATTATGATGGGGCATTGTGTGCATTTCAATTTCGGGCTCTACCTTTTTGCTTTTCTTTTACATATTTTATAAGCCTTCCAATCGTCAAAAGAGTAATAAGCCAGGAAGTTAAACGGCCTTCCATGTCAAGTTTACTATGTAACAGTTAGGGAAAGCCAGAGGGATTAGAACTATTATGAATTCTCTGTCTATAGTTTATACTAAGTTCTTAATTTGCGAAGTGATTCTGCATTATTTTTTTCTTGGTTAGGGTCTATGCAATATTGTTCTCGAGTTTGTCATTTTTGGAGTGTGATGCTATTCCAAAGGCTTACCTTATTTTCTTTCTGAGTTGTCTTTTCATCTAAATTTTTTGCTTCATAATTTATTAAAACTCAATACCATGTAGTGATAAACTGCTTACGGATTGGGTATATGCTTATTTATCTGTATTGTTTTACAAGTTCTTTCTTTTATTTTTGTAGTTCTAATGCAAATCCACCTTTTTGGATTCCTATACATATTGTGATTCCAGAGCGACCAACTGAGTGTGCTGTCTTCAATGTGATTGCAGGTATTTGTTTATATGATTTTGACTTATTAGACTTGTTCTTGTTACTGAGAATTATAGTGAATTTATGAGTTAAGTATTTATAGGAATGTAAACCTAATTACTAATTAGTGTCTTTTCTCGCCGTCATCATCACCATATCATGTTCTATTTTTTCATTTAGTTGTTTATGTCTCTAATGTATTGTTGTTGTCATCAATGATTTTAGCTAGCACCAGAGTGAACAAAACCTAAATTTTAGGTTTCAGATGATATACTACTTACAATGCTAGATGTTATTTTTGTTACTCTTGGATTTCATTGATATCTTGTTTTTGATCTTTGACGCTTGGCAGATTCTCCTCGAGATTCTGTTCAGTTCATGGAATGGTCTCCCACTTCTTGCCCACGGGCCTTGCTTATAGCTAATTTTCATGGGCGAATAACCATTTGGACTCAGCCTTCTCAAGTAAGTTTGCCGCATAAAGTCATTGGATACTTTTACTTGAATAAGCAGTTGGTTTCGTCTGAATAGTATACTCACTTTTGAAACCTACATATTTGGGGACACTACTAGAACAAGTGAGTTGGCTAAGAGTTATGTACCTTGTTTGATTTTTCCTTTTGCTCCGGCCTCTTGTGGCAAACTTTAACTGTTGTCCAGTGAATGGCTAAATATCTCTTTGAAGCTAATTTATGGTATTTATTATCCAGGGCTCTCCTCACCTTGTCAGAGACGCAAGTTGTTGGCAACGAGAACATGAATGGCGACAGGATATTGCGGTGGTCACAAAGTGGTTGTCAGGATTGTCACCAGTAGGCTTTCATTAACCTTGTTGTTGGTTTTGTAGTTCTTGAGTTTATAACTGTTTGTATCTTTAATTTTAGTTTTGTTGCTGGGTTTGGAAATTTAGTATAGGTGGCTTTCTTCCAGATCCAATAATTCCGCAAATTCAAAGTCGATTTTCGAGGAAAAATTTCTCCCACAACAGCCTCAAGCACCTGGTTAGATCTTTTTCTGCGTGGCATCCCTTTGTTCATTGTTGCACTGCCTTGTTTTGTGTCGTCATGGAAGCACTAGTTGTATGCTTTTCTTTTTATCAACTAGTTGTTTTATCTTTTCTTAATTCTCTTAGTTGTTTAGTAAACAGTACTATTAATTCCTTTTTATCCTTATGGTGTGCTTCTTAATTTATTATCTTCCCAAAATTAAGGGTTCTTTTACAGTCCCCTATGCTCATTCAACTCTGGGTTTCATTTCAGCTGGGTGGCCAAATTTTATGTGTGTCTGCTCTGTTTTCTCATCGGGATCTGTTCAGCTCCATTGGGCTCAGTGGCCTCCTAATCAGAATAGTGCTGCATCGAAATGGTTTTGCACTAGCAGAGGACTATTGGGAGCAGGGCCTAGTGGAATTATGGCTGCTGATGCTATTATTACAGATTCTGGTGCCATGCATGTGGCAGGTGTTCCTATTGTCAATCCATCAACAGTTGTTGTTTGGGAAGTAACACCTGGCCCTGGGAATGGATTCCATGTAACTCCTAAGGCAAGTACAGGCGCTGGGGTTCCACCTTCACTTGCTCCACCGTGTTGGGATGGTTTTGCTCCCTTGGCTGCTTATCTGTTTAGCTGGCAAGAGTATTTTCTTTTGGAAGTAAAGCAAGGGAAAAAGCATACAGATCAAGATTACAGCGACATGGTGTCACTTCATTGTTCGCCAGTTTCAAATTTTTCAGCATACGTGAGCCCTGAGGCAGCAGCTCAATCAGCAACAACCACTACATGGGGTTCTGGAGTTACTGCAGTTGCTTTTGACCCAACTTATGGTGGTTCTGTTATAGCTGTTGTGATAGTTGAGGGTACTGAGCATGATTTCTATATACAACTGAATTATTTTCACATTTTTTCAGCTTTCTACTTTTTCTTTTTTCCATTCTATATACAGTACATTGAAACTTCTGCCTTTAAATTAAAGCTTTGGTGCATGAATTTTTAGTGCAATGCATTTACAGTTTTTAAGAGTTATATGTTGTAATCCTGTCTCCTTGTGGCATTTCAGTATAGCTGGGATTATTATCTGCATTATTTTTTGTGCATTCTCATGATTTGCGTGAAATTACAATGTGTGGGGTGCTAAAAGTTAGTTATGCTCAGAGATATCTAGAACTGGCAGCTGGACTTATACGCACATCTGTTAGTTACTACTAATTGTACTTCATCCTTACAATTAACTTTCTCCTTTAGAGGTCCATTTCATCTATACGAAGCAATCACCCTTGCAACCGGGCTGATTGTTGAATGTCAGCAATTCTGTTTTTATGTGCTAAATTACATCAACCGGGATTTTTTTTATCAACCCATATCGGTTCTTATTTATCCCTCACTTTTGCCTGGTTGTCAACTTTCAAAACTATTCTTGTACTAATTTGTGTTTTAAGTCGGATTAGTGCATATTCAAGTAAGAACTTTGACTTGTCCCACCTTTTGAATGTTAGAAACTCTTGTAGTACCCTATGGTTAATTAAAGCTAATCTATTTTGATGCTTTCTATATAGGGCAGTATATGTCTCCGTATGATCCGGATGAGGGTCCTTCAATAACAGGCTGGAGAGTTCAACGGTGGGAATCATCTCTTAAGCCCGTTGTTCTGCATCAAATATTTGGCAATCCGACTTCCAGTTTTGGCGGACAAGCCCCTATGCAAACAGTTTGGGTCACCACTGTGAATAAATGCATTCCACCAACCAATGACTTCAAAATCCACCAAGCTGCTGGTGTTGTTGCTTTACCTACTTCTGATATGGTGAACGCCTCTGATTCTGGTCTAGAGAACGCAAAATGGGTTTGTTTTGACCCCTTTGATCTTCCAAGTGATGTTAGATCTCTGGCTAGAATTGTGTATTCTGCTCACGGAGGTGAGATTGCGGTTGCTTTTCTACTGGGAGGGGTTCACATTTTCACTGGGGCAAGCTTTACCCCTGTTGATAATTACCAAATTAATGTCGGTACAACAATTGCTGCTCCTGCATTTTCATCAACAAGCTGCTGTTTAGCATCTGTTTGGCACAACAGCAGCAAAGATTGCACCATCTTGAAGATAGTTCGTGTTCTACCTCCAGCTGTTCCAAGTAGTCAAGTGAAAGCAAACTCTTCAACCTGGGAACGCGCAATTGCAGAGAGGCATGTACAATAATTATGTTTTCATCTACTTTGCTTTTTTGTTATCTGAGGTAGTCAATTTTGTTATGTGAATGTTTCATCAGAAATTCACAGAGGTTTTTTGTTTTGTCACAGCAGGTTCTGGTGGAGTCTGTTGGTTGGAGTTGATTGGTGGGATGCTGTTGGCTGTACTCAAAGTGCTGCCGAGGATGGGATTGGTACCGTCTGGACTTTGGTTTTCCTTATTCCTTAACAATTTAATCTGGCCATAAACGAGCATAATTTCTAGCTATGGGAATGGAGAGAAATTATTATATTTGGGGGACATATCTTGCATATGTGTTCCAAAATAAATTATGTTGCTTTTACTATTCACCAAGCACCAAAAAGTAAAAAAGAAAATTACAAGGAAAAAGAAAAGAAACTTATTTTCACGAGTGCGATTAGCTTTTCTCGATAGCTTATGAGGTGTTCTTTCTTTGTTTCAGTTTCTCTTAACAGCGTTATTGCAGTTTTGGATGCTGATTTCCACTCCCTTCCTTCGCCTCAGCACAGACAACAGTATAGTCCTGTAAGTCTCTTCAAACTGTGGGTGACCTTCTCTTTTTATACATTTTTAAGCATTTTACTAACTAGTAGTATGTGCCAACGCAGTTGTCATACTCTGATCTTTCAAAAACCTGAATGGTTAATTTGCGTAATCTGTGTACTAAGGTTATGGCATGGCATGATTTCGAAGTCATCTTACATTGTAAATTTGCACCTGTGTTAAAACCTTGTCTCTGGAGTATCTCCCATCATTGTATATACAAAATTACAACTGTGATGGGTAATCTTATTTTCTTGCTATAGTTTGATAGAATTGATTCATTCTTTAACCAGTCCCTCCCAAGAAAAATTGCCCTGAGGAGGAAAATGTATCAAGATAATTGCTTAAATTTAGTTGTCAGCTTGGTTATTTGGCTTTATTTCTGCTTGACTTGTTTTCTTTATGACACAGAGTCTAGACAGAATAAAATGCAGGCTGTTGGAAGGTACCAATGCCCAAGAGGTTAGAGCTATAGTTTTAGATATGCAAGCAAGATTGTTGCTGGATATGCTGGGAAAGGGAATTGAATCAGCTCTGATAAATCCATCAGCTTTAGTCTCTGAGCCTTGGCAAGAAACTGGTGAGAAATTGTCGAGCATTGATCCTGAATCAATGGCTATTGATCCAGCTCTAGTCTTAAGCATTCAGGTTTCTAGCTTCTTTTGCATATCTCTATTATTGGCTCAGAAAATGGAAAATGAAATTTTGGTTTTCTTCAGTAGATTCGAAATCCAAGGCCTTTACTTGACTCAGCTGTTTCATTACTTAAATAATGTAATGCAGGCTTATGTTGATTCTGTCCTTGACCTTGCATCACATTTTATCACAAGGTTGCGACGTTATGCTAGTTTCTGCCGGACGTTGGCAAGTCATGCAGTTACTAATGGCCCAGGTGGCAATCGGAATATGGTGGCTAGTCCTACCCAGAATACTGCCTCCAGTGCTACAAATCAGGGTCAGTGCGTGCCACAGAATCTAAACTAATTTTTAAAATTAGGGAACCTTTCCCGATACTAAACCGCACTACTTTTGTTAAGAATTATTTCGATAGATTACATGACAGAATAATTTTCTAATGTCTTGAAAAGATGATGAGAAGAAGAAAAAGAAGAGAGACAGAGAGAGAGCAGCCAAAAACACATTATTTATGTGGTCTTAGCACTTTGTGCATGGAAAACCTACATATTATTCTTTGTGCATTTCTTACTTTCAGTTGTCTCTGTCTATGGTTCTTGTCTTGCATGTGTCACCTCTTAACCAATGTAGCATTATTTTCTTGCAGGTGGTCAAGGTGCGACAGTTAGTTCTACTGGAAGTACTCAAATGCAAGCTTGGGTACAAGGCGCTATTGCTAAAATTAGTAGCACCGCTGATGGAGTTCAGAGCTCAGCTCCGAGCCCAATCAACGGTCCTTCTTCCTTTATGCCAATAAGTATCAATACAGGAACGTTTCCAGGGACTCCAGCAGTTAGGCTTGTTGGAGATTGCCGTTTCCTTCATAGATTATGTCAACTTTTGCTTTTCTGTTTTTTCTTTCGAAGAACGCTGCCTCGCTTCATTGGGGGCCAGAGAAATACTGATACAAACACACAAAAACCTCAGCCAGGTGTTGCGGGTAAGATGGAAGAGATGAACAGTTTTCCTACAAAACCAATATCTAACCAACCTGCTTCTGGAGCAAAAGGGCCTGAAGAAAGTCTTGCAAGTCGGTCCAGAGTAGGGTCTGGTAATGCTGGACAAGGGTACACATTTGAGGAGGTAAAAGAGGATCATTCTCTGCTCGTGTTCTTTTTGTATTGTTACAAGATCAACGTCATTACCAGTATGAATCTCTTTATCTGATTTATTGGAGTCGTCCAAATAACCAAATCTGATGGACTTAAATTGCAGAATTCTACTTTAAACCCAATTTTAACACCCATATCTTTGTGATATCAGTTATCCAGGACCTTAATCTAAAAGTCAATTAACCTTCTTTTTATTGTTTTTTTCCCCCTTATTGGCTGCAGGTAAAAGTCCTCTTTCTCATATTGATGGATCTTTGCCGACGAACTTCTAGTCTGGGGCACCCCTTACCACCCTCCCTGGTGGGGAGCAGCAATATTGTGGTCCGCCTGCACTTTATTGATGGGAATTATACAGTGCTTCCAGAAGTTGTAGAAGCATCCCTTGGACCTCATATGCAGGTACATACATGCCTGGAACTTAGTGGGAAAAACTGCGGAGTTCCTGTAATAATACTGTGAAAAGGTTTTAAAACTTGCATGTCTTAAGAACCGATGTAATAGAAATGAGACATGGTACCAAACTTATAAAGAAAAAAGAAAAGCTAGAGTATCTGCTTTATAGCTGAACTTTATACCCACACGGTCGTGTCTTGAGTGTTAAATTAAGGGAAATGATTGAAAATCACCTCTCTTTTGGATCCTCTATAGGGCATCTTTTTGTGGTTCTAGAAATCATTTTCTTATTAAAGTAAGAATTCTATGAAAATAATGTCTTCTTCAAATGTTCTTATGCTTTCAGAGTAAACTTGCCTTGGAAAAGACAATGAGAATCGTTATACACTCTGAAAAAGAAGACTCTGCCCTACATATCGGTTCTCTTTGTTAGTTTGTGACTAATGATTTTGTCATGTTAGTTGTGCGGAAAACTCTTATCTTCAGTAATTGAACTGGCGTTCTTTTCGTGTACTGTTTATTTCATAGAATATGCCCCGTCCTCGAGGAGCCGATGCTGCTGGTCTGTTACTCCGCGAGTTAGAACTCCATCCTCCAGCCGAAGAATGGCACAGGAGAAATATGTATGGTGGGCCCTGGTCTGATCCAGAGGATTTGAGCTCGTCTGACGATCCTTCAAAACTTAGCACTTCGTCTTCTCCTTTTGAGCTAAACGTGGAGAAGTGTAATCTCTACCATGGGAATAATGGCCTGTGGCCAAGGAAACGCCGAATGTCTGAAAGAGATGCAGCCTTTGGCTTAAACACATCTGTGGGCTTAGGAGCATATCTTGGTATAATGGGATCTCGAAGAGATGTTGTAACTGCAGTTTGGAAAACTGGTCTTGAAGGAACATGGTACAAGGTATGATGAAATACTCTATCTGCCTTTTCCTTTTTATGTGTGATGATTCACATCTTGCAGCATATCATAATTAAAACTAATTTACTAGTTTTACTCCTTTTGGTCGATAGCTCAAGTTGGCTAAGATTATGCTGGAGGGAAAATGCTTTTCTCTGTTAATGTCTTTCCAATTCTCTAAATGCAGGCTAAAGGTTTATTCAAATGTACGGAGTATTGTTACATCAGTTGCCTTCGTTTCATATGGAGGGTTTCTTTAACAAGCTTAACATTTTAAGAATCATTATTGGTTGGACTTTGCCAGTTATCGCATGTCTTGGCTACTAGTTATAGGTGTTTTTGAGTCATTATATCATTGTACATTTTCTCATAATTTAAATATTCTTGAACCACCACTAAGATCTCTCTATTTTTTTATCTCTAATATCCAGCATTTTCTTATTCTACATTTGCAGTGTATACGATGCTTGCGACAATCGTCAGCCTTTGCCTCACCGGGCTCCACTAATACGCCTAATCAGAATGAGAGAGAAATGTGTTGGATCAGCCGCTGGGTTTATGGCTGTCCCATATGCGGTGGGACATGGGTTCGAGTTGTATAGACTAGAATAATGGACTGATCTGTTACTAGACAAGTCTTTTTTCTTCTGTGTTGTAGAACTAATCTCATCTGTGCAAATATGATTTTGTTATTCAACAATTTATATGCTTCTTTTTTGTAAAAAGGCGTAAAGATAGAAAGTGTCAAGAGTACTTTTGGTGATTTGTTGAGATACTTCCTGGTTGAGAAGATGCTATCAACTGGAATGTGGTGTTTCCACCATTTCTACATCTCGTTTGAGTTTTAA
>MKEJ01027631.1:0-15319 GCA_001753735.1 Embelia ribes
TTCAAGACATTGATTCAACAATGTATATATCTACATCCTCATCACGTTCCTTGTACACTTTTATTAGTCACCCTTAGCTTAATGCAACACATCTAAGTTCTTCCACATGACTACCTCACCAACCGTACAATATCCTACTATACAATACAATATCAATGGTAATACGACTTTACATCCACAATAGTCAATAAAATCAACCCATATGTACTTCACCTCCCGTCACAAATCATATTGCTACGATAATAATTGTTCCCTAATATGCGTGTAACCCCACATGTAAGTTATACACTTACACACTGTCTACTACTAATTCTTCCAAGAGCACCATGCCTACCCCATTCACCACATCCATTTCAACTGCCGTCCTAACCACCGCGTCCTATGCCTAAACTCAAAAGAATCACTCAAAATCAATCACATGTTCACATTATATATAATATTGAAAATGAGTACAAAAATCCAAGTCACTTATTGTTAACTTTGTCCACTAGCAAAGATCTAAATTGGGCCTATAAGGTATCCTCTGTCTATCCAACACAAAGCTAAGCGTCGACACCCATCGCAATAGGCCCCTGGTTTGTTAAACATAAAACACATGCATAAAAACAATGTAACATGGATTGATGCCAAGTAATCACAAAAAGGATACAAGGCATCCACATTACTAAACACCTACCTCAAGCTTCTAGATGTAGCTCACTCGAGACTTACTATCAATATACCCACAACGTACATTTCCCAAGGTTATCGTATACCTTGAGCTTTGATACCAACTGTAATACTCCGGATTCTCTAGACAACCCCGAGTATGTTACTATCATCCAACCGCATCGTAACATAAATATAAAACACAAACCATCATGTTTTATTGAATGAAACTACTCCAAGGTACATCAAATAGTAACTTAAGCTGATCTTATTATCATATTTTCAGGCCTTACAACTTATTTAAAGGTAAATAACTAATATTATAGCCAATGGCATACAATTGTCTAAAATATAATAATAAAAGAAGAAATACTGTAATAAAAAGTGAGGCCATCCTCGAGTGAGTTTCGGCCTGTCCTAACTTAGTTCCCCTAACTCCTAGCCCCTGGTTCCACTTGACGTTTTCGTGCAAAATAATAATGGCAAAAACATACCAAGCAGGCACGAGTCAGAATGATGTCCAGTTTATTGAATTGACGACAAAAGTAATAATGACAATAGTAATAAATCTACAAATAAAATCAAATGCATAAATCGATACTAACCCATCTACGACATATCTTAACATGTGTAAAACTATACATATAATATATCATCATCAAAATCATAAATCATACAATCAACTAGAATACCTATCCTCCTATTCGGAACACTTATACGCATAAAGACACTGCAAGTGGAAGGATCCTTGCTGGGCTGGATCATACTCGGACATCTAGACTTCCGAGACCATAATCCACCGCACTTGCTGGAAAGTATCATTGTCGCTCCCATGGCCTACCATCCCAAATCGTGAAGATATTGCAAGTGGAAGGATCCCAATGGGACCGGGTCACACTTAGTTATCTAAACTTCCTAGGTTATTATCTATTATACCTGCCAAGAAGTATTACTATCTTTCCCATGGCTTACCATCCAAATCGTGAAGATTCTGCAAGTGGAATGATCCCCATGGAACCGGGTCACAGTCGTACATCTAGACTTACATGGCCATCATCCACTGTACCTGCATTGTCTCTTCCACGACCTACCATCATAAGTCGTGTCTAATAGTATACTAACCTTGAAGGTCTATCCCGGCTTACCACAATCAACCTTGGACACCTAGCTTCCAAGGTCTTCCGCATACCACATGCTAACAAATCTTGAATCTCTAACTTTTAAGGCCTACCACATACCATGCTCATCGTAATCTAACCCATTATGTTAATATTTAAGTTACCTTTATAAGTTCATTTTTGTATTTATTTTAACATCTATCAACATGTTTATCATGTCTATTCAAGATACATAATGTCTGCAACATATTTCACAACATCACAACAATACAACTTGTTTTAAAGGCCAAAAATTTGAATTTTAGTGAATTAATGGGAAATTGTGGAAGAAGTTTTCCTATAAAATTGGGTATGGTTAGAAAGGTTATTCAATTATCTTTTCAATGGTTCAAACGGAGCTCAATTTCGAGTTTTCTAGAGAGAGTTATGGCCTTAATTGTAAAAGGGTGCAAATATGTTTGTACAACCACGAAACAACCCAACTTCCTCTACATAATTTCTATCAAGAAATACAACTTTAATACAATTACTTTAATGAACTAGGGTTCAATTTCTGCCATGCATCTTGTTAGAATTAACGATTTTTTTCCGAGAATCTTTGGACACCAGCCCTAGCACCACCACCAAAACACCTCGTGCTCACACAACTCCTACACAAAAATTAACCACAATAACTCGTTATTAACTATTATCTAGTTACCAATTAACAAATTTTATGAGTTTTGGTGATTTAGAGTTAAAGTGGTAATGAACACTTTGAAGAGTTAAGGGTTGAAACTTGCTTCAAAACGACGAAAACGAGACGAAGATTCCGAATATGCAGTTAGTTCGTTTCTCGGAGTTCTCTTTCTTTTGGATCGCGGAGATTTTGATTTGTGGTATCTTCCTCTCTTCTCTCCTCTGCTCTCTCTATTCTCTCTGTTAATGTAAAAATAATTGAGTGTAAATTAAATGGAGAGAAAGAAAGGAAAAAATAATTAACTTTTCCATCTACTTTAAGCTTTATTACAATTTATTCCCTCTAATTTACTTTTTATCAAAATTAACACCCTTTTTATTCATAGGCCTTACATTTCCAAAGAATTGTCTGTAGTCATACGGATGGCACATGTGTTACAATCCAGTATTAGAAACAACCTAGCCAGTAAATCTACTGAGTCTTTGAGTGCTTTTGTAAACTTATTTTGTTATTTGCATTACTTTTATGTTTTTAAGATTTCGGAAATTTCCACAATTGGCATCTTAAAAAAAGGTAATTTTTAATGGGAATATTATGGCTACACACCCTTAATCTAGACATATTTGATTGAAAATAATGCAAGATCTTGGGGGTCCAATGAATGGATTTTTGCCATGTATTTATTTGATAGTCATGGAATTCGGAAACGGAAGCGATCTTAGGAAAAATGGAAGTGGTATATGCGATCTAAAAATATAGGGAAAATGAGAAAATAACGATTGTAAAACTTATCGGATATGATTGTAAAACGTGTGGGTAGAGAAATATATGTGATTATTTAATTTAACGTTGAAAAATATTTATCAAACTAATTGATACAAAATAAGAGGAAAAAAAAACTATCCACATATGCAGTTACAATAAATTTTTTTATAAATAAAGAATTGATGATATACAGCACCATAATTAACTTGGTCGATATTTGTTGTTCACCACTTCATTGTCCTTTGTGAAAATTTTCATGCCATGTTCCTTTGACCCTGCCCGCTTTTGACAACGACGAGTATGCATAGCGTCCATTACTTCTGCCACGCCCTCATATTTAGGGTTTGATTTTGTTTCATGCTCTGAAATCATATTTTTTTACCTTAAATATAATTTTAGTAATTTCTATCATAATTTTTTTTATAACTATACAGTATTATATATATATATATTATTTGGGGTTATGCATAATCTTATATAAAAAAAATATTTTACTAATTTCTAGTATGATAAGTTGATATATATGTATACAATTTTAATCATTTCTATTATGGTAACTTTTATTATTTTAAATCGTAATTTGATGAGGCTGAGAATTTTAATAATTTATATTATGGTAAATTTATTGTTTTAAATTCTAATTTTATGGGATATATATCAAATAATTGTGTGGACAAATGTCGCGATTTGAGTAAAAATAGTTGAATGGAAAAACTTTTATATACATAAGAAGATAAGAAAATATTAGGTTGCTCAATTTTTTAAAACGATTTCTTTTTATTATTTTGGCCTAAAGAGACAAAAACCTTAAGCTATTATATCTAACCCTTTTTTAAAAAAATGTATATTTTTTTACATAAAAACTGCAACCGAATAAATAATAAAAATAAGAGGTGTTTGCGAACCCGGTTGTCCATAGCAATTTGGCAAATGTTATGGGGGTTGCATGTTTTCATCGAAATATATATAAATATATATATAAATACACACACACACATATATATATATATATATTGGGGGATAAACTGCATGTAATTAAGATCTATTTGTTTATAAGGATTGTAAATTTATTCTAAGATGCACTCTTAATTAGTTCAAGACATTGATATACAAAGTTGGTTAAGATATATACACTATTAGTTCCTAATGTTATTTGCGATCGATGAAATTTACAACATTGTGTGGTGTGTCTAGAAAGTACACAAAAAAAATTAAAGAAAAAGTGAAGAAATTAGAAAAAAAATTGAGTTTGGTTTTTAGCCCGACACATTAACTCGTATGTAAAATTTAAAGATTAATTCAAACTTTCCATAGATTTTTTTACCTGTCTTCATCTCCAATCTCCGTTGAAAATCTTCCTCGTAATTTATTGGAAACAGAAGTTATTAAAATAGGAAATAGGGTGGAAAGTGGGGTTGAGTTTATGAAATTACCAAGAAACTTCTAAGATATCTCAAATTACACTTTTTCTTGTTAGTCACATTAAAATTTTGACTTACATTCCAAAGCTCATATATGCTATTAGATTATTATTATCATATTTTAAGAGAAATAATTTATTTATATATATAATTATATCATTTATTTTTTGAGAAATTAAAAATTAAACAATAGGTGCTAGTTAAGGGTTGTTTTAATAATTTTATAAGTGCCGACTTTGAGTTTGGTCACCAAAACTTTGGGGTTAAAGAGCAATAAACATATAAAACTCAGACCCTCAAACCGGAAAATAAAAACGTATAAAACTCAGGGGAATAGCGTAATTCAAATACCTTGGGGCTGTTCAAAGAGCATTCACACCAATCTTTCTGAAGGGGTGTTTCACCTCCCTCTTTAATTTCTCAAATAAAAAATTAAGAGAAAAAATTATCACATCAATTTTTATATTTTCAAAAAAAGGTATAAAAATGATATATAAATTTTCTCTTCACAACTTTTTTTTAATTAAAAAGTACAATTTTTTCATCAAAATAAAATAAATATACCAATATATTAGAAAAATATTTTTTTAAAATTTATAATTTTTGTATATTAATATTTTTTATATAATTTTTTTTAAAAAAAAAATTGGTATGATTCATTTTTACTTTGTATGTGAAATGAGTTTATAAAAAAAAAAGATTTAAAAATAAAATGAGAAAGATCAGTGTGAATGCTCTAAAATTGTGGCAATGTCGTGGCTAAAGTGTAAATTACTAAGAAAGAACTTGACAAGTGGGAATCTTTAATGACAGTGTCCCATTGACTGGGTTTTCAAGGACCATGAGAAAGTATTAGACCATATAATATAAATAAATAAACACTAATTTATACATTGTGATTGGATTTTGAGAAATGGTATTATCATATACTAAGATAAAATATTATTTTTCAAACTGACGAGTTCATTGCCAGCATTTTAGATGGTGTTTCCATGTTAAAAATATTTTACAAAGTATTAATTATGAGAACAGCCAAATTTAAGTCTGAAAATATAGTACTTGCTAGTTGAATGATGTTGGATTTCAAATATGGAGAACTTTTAACTTTTTAACAATAACTTTAATTTTTCTAACAACTTTGACGAAAAAGAAAAATAGCAAACGTCAATTGAAACGTTAAGCAAACATTGATCTCGCCAAATGCAAACGGAGAGCTCTATTTTTGGTTCTTTTTTTTTATGTTTTGGGATTTGAAAATTAATTTGAAATGGACATTCCAAATTACGTGCAGCAATGGACTCACTAATTCCAGTAGCGGTTTAAAAACATTCATGATTCGATTATTAGTTTAGAACAGATCAATTTTAGTAGATCTTTTCTAAAAAATCACTTATTTTAGTTTTATTTCCCCTATAACTCATTCTTATACCTAGTCATATTTACACTCTGAAAATATTTTGAATTTAATTTATAATTATTGGCTCAATATTTCAACGAAATATCTAATGTCACAGAAATAATGGATGCCATCCATGATGGAAATGTGATCAGCTGGTGACACTACAAGAATTGTGATGTATAGTAACCGACATATTGCAACGGATCAAAATCCGTTTCAACGGCAGATCAAAATTTTGATCCAGTAACAGATTTTGCAACGGGCTATTAAAACGTATATGAATTCGTTCCAAAATTTGTTCCAAAAAAGTCCGAGAATTATTGGCGTAGATATTTGAAACGGAATTTTGAACCGGCTGACATTCGTTTCAAATTCCGTTGCAAATTATTTCATAAATTAATATTTTAATAATCCAATCCAAAATCTGTTTCAAAATGCTAAAATTTCCACAACACATATACACCAATAATGGAACCTATATGCATCACCAAAACCCAAACTACACTCCAAAATCTGCAAATATAAAACACCAAAAATTGAGAATTGGCTTCTGGATACTCGCTTAATCAACGATGTAGTGCATTTTTTGGGGAATTTATTAGATGTTTTGAATGACTTTTCTGGATAAATTAAAATTTTCAGCCAGTATTTTGATTAACGAAATCAATTTATCTGCCCAGTGCAGTTATTCCCATTCTATATTGTGGCGCCATCATGCTATAGGCACCGAAACTGTAAGCTTACATTATATTCAGTTTTTAGTTATAATATTTGTTTTATAAATTTCATTATCATGAATGTTAGAAGTGATAAATTTTACTTAAATTTTAAAATATATATGAAACATGTGTAGGTGAAAAATGAATAGTGACAGATCATGGATGTATAGAAAAGTATTAATGGGATAACTGAATGTTGAATTTACTAGTGGCATACAGTAGTTTGTAAATTTTGCAAGTAATCAACATCGGTTTAAGATGGAAATAAAATTAAGCATTCGTGTAAAAAATGTGAAAATACGAAATTTGTAGAAGTTGGGGACGTATTGGTTCATCTTTGCCTAAAAGGTTTTGTACAAAATTATTTTATTTGAAATATGCATAGTGAGAAAAATATTCCTACGAATACATGCCATGAACCTAAACAATATTACGACTACTCGAGTCATTTTAATGTGTTCGAGCCTATATTGGATAATGTGGAACCCCATAATCCATTTTGTACTATGGTAATTGATGTAAGGGGTCCAAGCTTCATTCCAGATTTTGAGTCGGAATCCCCATATTGGATGACACAACAGTTATATGATATGTTTCATGCAATAGAGTAAGAATTGTGACCCAGTTCATCACATTCATAATTATTAATGATGTCTTAGATGTTGAGCATTAAATCGGAACATAATCTTTCAGAAAGATGCTATGATGAGTTATTGGGGTTTTTGAATAAAGTATTACCCGAAAACAACACCATGACTTCTAGTGTCTACAAAACAAAAAAGTTAGTCAAGGGTATGATAACTTCCTATGGAGGAGATTCATTACTGCCAAAATTATTGTATGATATACCGAGGAACTGATAGTGAACTTACAAGCTGAAAATTCTACTGAAAAATAGATATAAGCCTAGAAAGTTTGGAGTTTTGAGTAGGAGTGAGAACATGCCATGCAAAAATATGTATTATTTCCCATTATCATCACGGTTACAAAGGTTATATCAATCAGAGGTGATGAATTATCATATGAGATATCATAAACGCCATCAGTCAGAAGCGGGTATTATGAATCATCTATCTGACTCGAAGGTATAGAAACATACCTACATTTCAAAGTGGAGCCGCACATTGTAGGTTGGGTGTAACGACCCGGGTTCCGGGGAACCAGAAACATAAAGGGACAGGAAATGTAACCGTCATAAAATAATAATAATTGCTCTCATAGGTCATAAATGCCATCATAAATTTAAATGGGATAGTATACAGAGCTCAACACTTATTACAACTGAAAGGAAAATGTTTAATGTCTAATGCATAAACTGCCAATACCAGAACCATATCTCATTATCTAAAAGAGATTTATTACATCAAATGAACAACTCAACAGCATAAATAATTCAAGGGAAAAAAATAAGCATCCAAAACGTGTGAGCTTTATCTATCCACCTATTGTGATCCTTGCACTCCTAGCTCATTTCATGCAAAATGTGGTGGGGTTTAAGACATACAGACAAAATATATATCTGGCAACACCATAATTACATTGATTTTCATGAGAATGTACATAATAGGTTTAAATGTATATACATGGGTCTAAACAACAAGAAAAACTACTTTTGAAATATCGGTCCCACAAAGTTCAATTGATTAAATCCTGGCACGAATATAACACAGGAACCATGTAAAGAATTCAGTGTACAGGTCAGACTATAATACATAATCATTTCATTCACGGTCCTTTTCAACATGTCTCATGTTCAGGGATAGTTTATTAATTGAGGTGTACTTCTCCAGAACTGTCGTTTCCTTCAGCTTGCGTACGCAAATCCTATCGCGTCCCTTTATCAAAGGTAAAGCAAAGTAACCTTAACTATACATGTAAATCCTTGAAACCTCATATTTGATATTAGGTGTCCGAATATAGGGAATTATACTTGTGTGCAATTTCAAGTAATCTTAGATAAAAATAAATAAATTTTATTATTATCTTTTGGAAAATAGTGGGAAAATAAGTCCACATTTCAGGAAAATACATAAAATTTCATAAAAACAATTTCTTCCTGGGAAAAGAACAGAGTACCCCATCTAGGGTAACAAATATTACAGATAACATGAATCGTCCCATCTTGGGCTACATGTATAATGAATAGTAGGAATTGCCCCATCTCAGGCTGCAGGTATAATAATTAACAGGAATTGCCCAATCTTGGACCACATGTATACCAGATAAGCAGGAACTGCCCCACTAGGGCCACATGCATATCCATTCTACCTCGAAAAGAGCGTTCAGTTTTGTTTTAAACAACCCATTAAAAGATTTATGTGACAAATGTGGGAAAAAAATAGCACCATTTCTACTTGCGGTCACAGGTGTGTATATTTCTTCAACTAGATTGTTATTTGACATTTAGGCAGTTATGTCTCATTCCATAATCACTTATCACCATTCAATTTAAGTAACAAATAACTAGCTCAAGCACTCAAGCATCTATATTTCTCTACTTTTCCAATGTTACTTATTATTGTTATTATTATTATTATTATTTAATTAATTTAAATAATAATAATAAATAAATAATCATAAGAACCACTAGTATTATTTAATTAACTAGTTGTCATCAATCAATAATAACCTATACATTACATAGTTTCTTTTTACTATTATTATTATTATTTAATTAAGTAATAATAATAATATTTATTTGTTTGTATATATATATATATATATATCCCTGGTGAACAGTGCCTTAATCAGTATCATAAACAGTGTCGTGAACAATATCATGAATAGTAAGTGAATAGTATACATAAATAGTGCCCAGGCGCATGGAGCCCACGCGCAACCAATTGTGGTGGCGCATGAGGCCACTCGCGGCCTCGGACGGAGCTGAAAATTTCCAGTTTTGTTCATCGTGATGCCTAGAGTATTAGCCCTCTATTAATTTTAGAAAATTAAATTAAAAAGAGTACCAATTTAATCACATAATTTTTGGGTTCAAGAACCCTAAAAAAACACCATTCAATTGATGTTCAAATCATCACCTAACACACAAATTAATAATGCACACACCTTAGATTAATCATATTTAGCAAAAACCCTAAGCTATTAGGGAAATATCAAGTCAATATGAATTTCAATTTCATAGATTTCACCAAGTGGGTTTTATTAAAACCCTACAGTTTAATTTTTAACATCCTAATAAAATTGCTAAAATTAATTACACACAATCATTCCCAATGCTATAAATAACAAAAGTCCCAAATTTGTGGGTGTAAACATGAGAGAATTTAACGAAATAAATTAGGTTTAAAAGTATAAAACCTCAATGCGATTTCCCCACCTTGATTGACAAAATCGTTGAATTTGTTGAGGTGCAAGGTAACGAACAAGCTTTTCGATGTTTTTGTATATCAAATAAAGAAAGGAAAAGACAATTTTCTTTTATGAGCATATACATATATATAGTAATATTTTTTAGCTCATTATCCTTGATTATATGGTTTCCTTCATGTAATTAATTCCGAAAGTTAAATTTCAGTATTTGCAATGATTCCTAATTTTAAATATATTGAATTTTCTCAAATTTGGTAATGATTTGGGAAAGAAGGGGTGACCATCAGGTAGGGAGAAGAAAGATAGGGATTGACTTTGGTCAACCCCTCCAATTTTTGAAAAATTACACCATGACCTCTATAAGCTTCAATTTGTTACAAATAAATCCTAACAACTTTCAATTTTGACAGATTTGAGCCTAAATCCAAGTGTAGGTCATCACTAGTTCCATCTTTTTTTTTAATGAATAAGGCCAGAGCAACCCAAGGTGGCACACTCAGCCGAATGAATCTTTTTCTCTCCAAGTCCTCTAACTGAATCTTTAACTCTTTTAACTCCGCAGGAACCATGCAGTAAGGAGCGATAGATATGAGGTTAGTCCTCGGAATAACGTCAATAGAAAACTCGATTTCATGAAGGAAATTCACGAAAAGATACTTCAGCCTTAGATTAGAAAGATTGGCTAGTAGACTGCCAAAGTCGTCTCTTGTTTGCCGCCTTAGAAGAATTAAGGATTCACATTCCCCCATAAAATAGACACGCAAGCCTGAAGGGGTCGATAACGTTACTCGCCTACGGTTGCATTCAATGATAGCCTGGTAACATGCTAACCAGTCCATCCCTGGGATAACATCAAAGCCATGCATATCTAATAGTACCAAGTCACATGAAAAGATGTGATCCCCGATCACCACCTCACAATCACAACATTTCAAACTTGGTACGATAACAAAGCCAAGAAAGGTTTCTACAGACAGTTTTTCACGCAATGGGGTAGTTTCCATAACCAAGGATTTTGCAAAATAGATAGATATAAAAGAATGAGAACCGTCGGTATCAAAGAAAACAACAATCCAAAAGGAGATAGAGGGTAAAGTACCTTAAAGTTCAGAGAGCTCTGGGATAACCCGAGTCACATAATACATACGCACTGAAGGTAGCTAAGCTGAAGCTATAACTGCTCAATTTCCGGTCTGAAGGTTTCAACGAGAACCCCTATTCCCGATTGAGGGATGAGATGAAATAAATAGAGCCGATAATGGCACCGGGAGTAGGCCCAGTTGAGTACTAAAAGACTGTTCTGGGTTTTAAGCAGTCGTGTTCTGACAAACTGAATGCATATTTCCCCAACTCTAACAGGCTTGATACTGAATCTGGAAACTATTCTTGATTCGATGACTTACATCTTCAAACTTGAAACATCTATTTGAGTTATTTTTAGCTCTAGATCCAGTAGGGGCCGTGGTTGGCATCTCGACAGGTTTTGTTGTGTGCTTTGAACAAAGGCCTCTCGAGGCCTTTTTCGATCATTCGGGTTTCGAATTGATTCCCTTTGAGTTTGAATTTGACTATGCTCTCGTTCGTGCCTACTTCCACCAAGTCATCTTCCACTTCTTACTTCACCATTAGCATCTAATTTGCCTCTTCATTGTCCTCCCGTCCTGACCATTCTGACCTCACGAATATGTCTTGCGTTAACTTTTGCCGCTTTCGATTGCATCGCTACCTCAATACTTTTATCATACCTATTCTACCGATTTGGTGCTTATACTATCTGGATAGAGGGATGCAGTCCCAACTCAAACCTGCTAACTCTCAATTCTCCGTCGACACCATTTTCGGTGCAAATTGCGAATAAGTTTCAAACTTCTGAGCATATTGTTCTACTGTCATATTCCCTTGAATGAACTCTACAAACTGTTATTATTTTTCTTCTCTCCTGGTATCAGGAAAGTATTTTCTGATGAATGCTTCCTTAAAGTCGCTCCATGTCAAATTTCATACATTCAGGGCATCGCTCAACCTATGCACCACTCATCCACTTCATCCTTCACGTAGAAATGGGTCGTAGTCACCCTTACACGATGCCCAATGTTTTGAATTGCTTTTCCATTTCTCCTAACCAACGACATGCCTCCATCAGATCTGCTCGGCTATGAAACAATGGTGTGCCAAACCATCCTAAGTTTCGATGGGTCTTTTCGATTAAAGCCTGTCTATCAGAAGAGCTGCTATCAACTTGAGTCGTCATAGCTTTCAAAATTGGCTGTGATATTTGTTGCATGGCTATCTGAAGTATTTAGGATAATTCCCCAGTATTCGGATAGGCAGGTGGGGTTGTAACTTCATTTTACAATGGAGGAACCCCTTCATTAACGAGTTCATCATCTGAATACTCACTTGGTTCTTCCAAAGGCGTATATAGTTTGTCCTCTATCGAAATATCTTGTAGCAAGTCAGAAATAGATCGAGTGCGGAAATGTACCCTCGGTAGTAAATTATCTGAGGGAAGTCTCTCTCTCGGGAGACCAAGCTTAGAGGCAATATTATGTCTATCTTCACACTCTATAACTATAGTCAAAACCATAAAACAGGTTTTTCAAATGCCTAAAAGTTTCTTCTTTACAACCACACTTACGTCCTTACTCATAGCTAATTACTCATCCATTTTTATGCCATCACATATACATTTACGCCCTTGTCATATAAATACACAACTTCCGTCCATGGTTCTACCCCCTTCGCAGACTAACAAGGTATCCCATGTCATTCTGTTACGAGTTTAGAAGTCGGCTCGATTTATCACCCAAAGACTGCTCACAATAATTTACACAACTATTCATATTATCACACTTATACAACAACTCCTTATTACATCTTATCATATGCATCATACTTAGGGTGCTAGGGTGTTTCTGTAAATACTGCTAATATTTCATATGTAACTTATCTTCATATCGCCACACTCGACTCGTCTACGTGTGTATTCACCCTCCCAGCTTGACTAGGTTTCCACTTTATGGTTAGCTTTGATACTACCATATCAAGCCCCGGAGATTTGAGGACCCCGAGCATGTGATATTTTAGAAAATATTATTATATTTTTCACAAGGCCGAAGCCTAATACTACTAACTTTTTAATAATGCATAATGCAATACAATGAACATGATAACTAACTTATATTACAACTTTAGAGTTTTACAAAATTGGAGCCGTGTAATGCAGAAACTGTTTGATAAAATGGCTCATTTGGTTACTAATACACACTTGAAGACATAATTACATTACTAACAAAGTGATGATGTATCATAAACTCCGTGGAGCCATACTGTCTTCCACTTCACCAGGTCTATTACATACTTGCCAAGCTTTTTCCTTTATTTGTAGGTTGATAAACAATAAGCAGATGGGATTAACAATATTCCATATTTTAATTAAAGTATAAGAACAAAACATCACACATATTGCCAAATCGCCATAGTAATTACAGAACACTATAACACATGCAACTCCAGAATTCGCCATACCATCCACATATTTCGTCGCAAACATATATTCACATGACACATATCCAGGGTATACTATTTGCTGGGGAAAACACTTTACGCCAACTTGGGAACACATACCCCTAGACTTTATGCATATATATTTACGTACAGGTACTCCTCCACACACTGAGTCCTGCGAGAGACTCATGCAATACTTAAATGAGAGTCTGTCCCTCACTTTGGAATAATGTGCAAAATGCACCTTTTTATTTGTTTTCAAAAAAATGGCCCGCTATGGCCCATACATTATTTTCAAAAAAACATCATATATTTATCAAACACCATATCTTTTCAAAATACCAACTCGTGTTTCCCAACAAATATTATCGACACACATATACATACATATTTACATCATACATATTTCTTCACATATCATTTCATATTCACACATCTTTTATGCCACATGTATAGTAATTTTACCATTTCTTATGTCAATCATATTTCTTTGCATATCATCTCATTGTTTCACACTTAACACGACATTTGCACTCTCATGTCATACTATATGCCAATCTACATCCAAATACACACATATATTATACAAATGTTAAGTCCTTTTGTCACAAACATAGTTTAGGAAAGGGATAGTCACACTTCACGTACTCAAGTCTAGAAAGGGGTTCTACCTCTTAAAAATAGTACATGCCATTGAGTTTTTAAACTTACCGATTATATCAATCGATTGATTGGGTCATATCAGTCGAATGATTTCCTCTGATGTTTCAAAAATAGTTCATTTCAAGGCTCAAACTGGTGTTAAATCTCGTTATTTCTTTCACAAAAGGTTTTAAACATGTTGTTTTGTCCATGCATGATTATTTTTCTCAAAAAGGAGGTTTTGTCAAAAACACATCTTGTCCTCGCTAGTTTATTGGAAATCTTTGATTTTGAGTTTGTTTATGGCTTTAAAACTTCATTTGTTTCGAAATTTCAGAGTTAAACTAAGGGAGTCAGAGGTCCCGTACCTCAATTGTCATCGAAAACCTGATAAAGCTCGTCTATAATGCTTGTAAACAACATGCACATTCGTATTTGGCAAGAGTTTTAAGTGTTTTCCTCTTAATATCCACTTTCTCTCTCTATGCTAACATGGAAGTCAGGAAACTGAAAATTTTGGATTGTTCTCAGAGTTTACACCCAGTTTTGGGGTGTTAAATTGTGTGCCACAAAAAAAATTGTGTGCCACACAATTTTTTTTGAAAACACTGTATTCTCAGGAATCAGTCGACTGATTACTCCAATTAGTCGACCGATTGGGGTAAAAATAAAAAAGTACTATTATTTTATTTCAGGGGTGTTACAATAATTTTATGAATTTTTGTTATAGGCTACACTTTCTACTAGTTTAAATTTTTTACTTCTAATAATATATTTGTGATATAATTACTTTGTCCTGCAATACTAGGTTGGTTTTCTTCTGAAAGCCAATGAATATGATGAGTAAAATATTTTCCGCTATTGTTACTGCAAATACACTTATAGTATTCTGACAAATTATTCATATAACTTACGTTGTAAATAGGATACTTTTTTCTGGATGATAATTTGCGTGTACTAATACTTCTAATGCATCTGAGTTCTTACTGTTTGATTTTAGTATTCCAAAAGCAACACTCTTTGTCACGCCCCCAAATCCCAAGCACCCGGGATCCGAGGTTGCATTTATGAAACAATTACAATAATACCCA
>MKEJ01027637.1:0-15676 GCA_001753735.1 Embelia ribes
GGCTGTTAAAGCCCATAAACGTCCCACTAAAAGGACCTATTATGGTAAGTAGAGGTGACATCATAAAATCTAGGTTTAACAACAGGCAAGGATGGACAAATATCAAACTCCAATGACGACTTTGTTTGTCTTTAGGGAACATGCACTTTTTATCCTTGAGGACACAGTAAGTTAGATCATTGCTGCATGGGAAATGCTTTTAAATTCTATGACAATCCATTTCATCGCCTATGACGATCGTTGTGTTTTATTGTAGTTGCTCTAAGACCTCAATGCTCTGTCAATTAGCAGTTAATTTAATGCTTTCCAGGGGGTCTATCACTGTGGTTACCACTCTGACAAATCATATGGAGGAGCTTCTTATTTTGTCAGTCATCCTGAAGGCAATATACTTGTTGACAGGTGAGTCGAAACTTTTAGATCCCATGTAGATTGTTTACATACGAGTTGCTAGTTTGTATCCAAGTGGGCTTTCTTTTATGCGAGAATGTAATCCAGACCCTCTGAATGATATAATTGCGTTTACAAACCTCGTAGTCTATGGTAAATATAGAAGGCTTGCTCAACCTCGCTATTTTCAAACGAGCTGAGGTTGAACAGAAAAATAGGCTGTCACAAAAAAGACTAATGCGTATCAAGCGTTCGAGACCGATTCTTAAACTACCATAATTTTGTGTTATGAATTATGCTTATAGTTACATGTAAAATAAAGTATTAGAAGACTGCAGCATGATGGGTTTGATACTGAAGATTGGTTGTCATAATGTTTTGTAGTCCCAGATATACCGAGAGACTTGCTGGAAACATTGAGAAAATGGGAGGAGTTCGTTATATGTTTCTCACTCACAGGTATGGTTGCATTTAACCTCCCGTAATTTCCTCTCAAATTGTCTTTGGGTTACAATAAATTTGGCTTTATTTCCCAGGGATGATGTTGCTGATCATGATAAATGGTCGAAGTGGTTTAGATGCGACCGGATAATGCACTCCAAAGATGTAAAATAATTCATGATTATTGTGTCCCTTTATTGGTTCTCTTGCCAGTTTGCTATTAAATTTCATCTTAAATGTTAATTAATAAAAGGTAATAGGAAAGGTAGGCAGCATAAAATCATCTGATGATGGTTCGGTTAACTTTTTTTAAATAATAATAATAAATAAATAAATAAAAATTGACCATACTAATTTGTTTTCTGGTCTTATCAGATAGAGCCTACCACGGCTGGTGTAGAAATTAAGCTGGAAGGGAGTGTGCCATGGAACCTTTACCATGAAATTGATCTTATACACACTCCAGGCCATACACAAGTGAGTTCATACTTTGTAGTTTGCTTACTTCATGTTGCTTTCCCTTATTAGCGAACGAAAAAAACATATGTTATATATCTCTACTTCTGCGACTCGATTTTTCTGTTGGAGTACCTTAAAAATTCAGGACATAATTACATAAGGTATGATAAGCAAAACCGGTATGATGCTTTCACTGTGGAGAAAATCAGGATAAATTCCAAAATCCTGCGTAAATTGTTTTTTAGAAGTTATAATATTTATTTCACGAATGGGTATACCTTGATACTCAATATAATGAAATGTTTTGTCTGCTTACTGAAGCCACTTGAAACCATACTTGTTTGTACTCGTAAGTACAAATTGGTATATTTTGAAAGCAGAGCTACTTAGTTCCTAGAGGGGGCCACGCCACCCAATGTTGTTTTTAGAAAATGACGAAGATACTGGTTTTAGAAAATAACATAGGCCCGCTTGAGTTATATAGATGTACCACTATGACGCGTCCTATAAATCCAGTCACACCACTGCAAGAGGAAGGGAAAACCATTCCGAGGATACTGACTTTTGGTGCAATGACAGGGATCCGTTTGCATGTTTTACAAGCCATTGAAGATCCTCTTCAGCGGGGACCATTTATTCGCCGATGAATTTGGTTTGACCATTTCAGAGAAGTACAATTGGTATTCAGGTACAACTATAATTTTCAATTTATATTAATCATATCTATAAACAATACATTGTTGAAGCTCCCAAAACTTCCTCAAACTTTCTCTCTTTTTTCTTTTCCAGTACTGATGCAGTTAAATAGCGTCAAAATGTTGCTTCAGTTGGAGTTCGAGTGGATTTTACCGGGTTAGTAGAATTGCTTTCTCATTCAAAATACTCGAGTATATTCAAATCTATTTCTATTTTGTAGCGAGTGGTCAAGCATTCAGATATGCATGTGTTATATGTTCATCTATGGATTAAAGATAGGTGTTTGTGTGTGTATGCTCATCCGCATTAACTTATACGAAGTAAATTCATTTGCTATAATTAATTCGCAAACTTATAGTTATTATTATTATTTTTTTCTGTAATTTGCTTTAAAAACTAGGGTGTAAAGGCTTGGAAAGAAGGAACTTAAGCCCCTAGGTTCAAGGCGTCCTCAGCTTATTGGATAGATTAATTTTACGGAGACCATTGTACTGAAAAAACGTTGTTACATGCATAATCGGGTACCATTTTGTCGAAGGTGTAAACTGATCTGGAATTCTAAACTAAAGTATGATATTTTCATCTATCTTGAAGTTACTCGCGCGCATCCAATATTTCCAAATCCCTGTTATATTGCTGATCGCATGCCAATCATCATTCCAATTTTGGTCTGTAAAACATCATTCCAAAATGAGGTTTAAATTGATGAATGGCAGCTCTTGAAATGGCTTTGTTCCCAACCAAAATTTTGGAATCATAATTAGTGGAATAAATTTTAACAATCAAGGTGTGCTACTAATGGTTCTGATTTCATTCGTTTAGTGTTACGCATTAGAAAGTAGAATTTGTTGTTTGTTTTGCAGGTCATGGACGGAGAGCCGAATATAGAAACGCTGTCGATAAGAATTCCGCTCTGGAGACGTTTTTGGCTGCAAAGCTGACGGCATAGTTACTCGTTTGAATGCCAGACTGATTTACTACAGAGCAGGGTGTTAAAATTTATATGTGCGAGAAATATGTTTTAAAAATACTATTATCGTTAAAAATTATATGTGCGAGAAATATGTTTTAAAAATACTATTATCGTTACTTGCAGAATGTTCCCAGAGCAATTCTTTTGAGCTGGCATACTGGCATGTATCGTAAGGTTGCCCCAACATTTGATAAACTTGGAAGATAAATTCAACAAAAAATTACACTGCCTTGCATCACATTATTTTGTGCATTTTTTCATAAAATGTTTTTGAGCAATAACAGTATTCGCAAATTGGAATAAGAAATATATCACATCACTGTTTTGTTACGAGTCAATTTGTTTAAGTGAAGCAAAACTACGAGACTGAAAAATATTATCCAATTTTTCATTGTCACCTTCAATGAAAAAAGAATGTTGGAGTTATTCCAAAATATTTAAAATAACAGAAGGCAGAGTTAGGAGTAAAAAAAAAGAAGATAAAAATTGAATATGTTTTTCTAATCTAATAATAATTATAATAATAAGCAAACCTTGCCCTTGCTTATTGTAATACGGATTTAAAGTTCCCTGGTTCATGAAACTGATCAAATTATCGCCGTTTAGCTGTAGTACCAGACTAGGACACTGGCAGACCAAAGGAGGACCGGGATACATTAATAGACAGAAAGAAGGAAGGCAAGAGCGCCACACAAAATTCTATAGAATGTGTTTTTTGAAATTGTATATTTTACCAAAAAAAATTTGCAAAATTTCTTCAATTTTAATTTTTAGAATTAGCTTAAAAATAATTAAACTTAGGCCTGTAGCAAAAAAATAATGGTCTCTGTCCCTTGCCAAGGATGAAATTAAACTATTAGGCTGTGTTTACAAGTTCATATCTTTTTTTCCCCCCTTAAATTATAAATTGAATTCATGAAAATTCACCTGGTCCAATATCTGCAACTTCAGAAGTTTCAACTCGAATTCAATTTTGTCCCAAGAAACACCAGTAAAAGCAGATCTGGAATTTCATAAACGATAGTTTACCAATGTAGATCTTGAAATAATATCGAACTTAAGCTTAACGATATCGTAACTTGCAAGCATTTAAACACCCATTCTCATACATAGACGAGTAATGCCCCGTAAAGCAGTTTGAAAAGGAAACTACACACGAGTCTTCAGTATACAACCAACTTTATTTAGCACATACAGAATTACTTGCTTGATTCTTACTTTGTACAACCAGGTGTATACTATATAACTAAGACAACACAAAGATTCAACCTTATGGCAGAAAAAATACGAAATCCCATACAGCAGCAAGGTGAATCCACACCCGCAATTTCACGCCGTAAACAATACAGTTCATTCATTAGCATTTGTGCACAATTGGGTAGGATGCGCAGGTTGCAACGCCTGCAATCAAATTTTAACGATTAAATGTGAAGTATGAAGTGAAAATTTCAACTAAGCAACAATATTTAATGCTATGTTTCACCCATCAACCAACAAAGATGACTAATTCGGTGGCACATTTTATACTTTTTTCATCCATTTGGGTCTTTTGCACATGGTCAAACTGTGGATATTCATATTGTTAGCTGATCAATTTATCACATACCGGGTAAAAGCTAAAAATCCTTTTAGCTGAAATAAATAAATAAATCTAACCCTTCCCATGTTCTACAGAGTTTAATAAATATTTTTGTAAAGAACAAAGTAATAGTTTTGATAACCTTGGTGTGCTTTTTCCTCGTATTTATATCACATCAGAAAGAATGAATAAGAAATAAGGCCTTTGGATTTTTAGTACAATAGCAATATTTTCTCTAGGTGCCAAACACAATTTTTCCCAAGCAGTTCAAACACAACTTTTGTCGAGCAGTTTTTACATACAGTGCCATACAAAATTTGCCCCCGAAGTTAAAAGAGTGAAGCGAAGTGTGAAAGTGAAATGTCATAATTCTAACATCAAGAGGCACAAACTTCAGTGCATGAACTTGTTTACGAAGGGAGAATACTAAAACAGAGCTTACCACACATGTTTTTGCCCATCTCCATTTTAAAGTAGCCACTGTCGCCCCAATCTGCTCCCCATGAGTTCTTAATGAGCCAATATGGAACACCATTTTCAACTCCATAGCCGACCGCAACAACAGCATGGTTCACATCCTGCAAAGATAGGAAAGTTAGGTTAAATATGAATTGGTATCATAATACGAGAACGTACCATGCCAGATGCTTTCGGGACATAAGATTTACATCCACAGGCAGATGCATGTGCTTCCATTGGAGAAATAAGCAAATAACTCTAATAGGGAAAGAGGATGAAATTCACTCCAAGCATCAAATGGGACAAGTAGTTGACAACAGAAACTGGCAATCTGTATCAGTTGTGGCACAATACAAAAAAAAGTCATTCATTGTGTGTTTACGATTAAACTGTTTCTTCAGATGTCACTATCTGCTAAAAATAGAGGTTTTGACGGCCATAAATTCTATATAGCATTATAATATTAATAATGGTGCAAACACACTTCCCATGATATTCCCCTATTTATCATCTACTTTTATATCATTCCAGTAGGTTCTTCTTGTGGTAGTGGGGAAAAAGATAAACTTCAACGGGCATATCAAGTAAGATGAAATTAAAGCAGCCTAAAAATATCAACTATAGATACTTCCTATATCGTTGTCATGTAACTTCGAAAACATTGCTACCAGAAGCATTTTGCTACAAAATGTTATTACACCACTTAAATCACTTTGAGATGCTTACCATGGGAGAACTGCCACAGGTGTCACTGGTGTAAACTCCACTCTTGTAAAATCGGAAGCCGTCCACCACCTCAAAAGCCACACTCACAGGGCGAACAGTTCCTACTGCGTGCTTTAGTTCATCTTCGGCACCCTGGGAAAATTAAACATAAAAGTCATCTCAGCTTGGGGAGTTTCAATCGACCTGAGCAACCAAAATATGACAGATAAACTTCAGTATTTTCTACTGATGATGCAATGTGATGGCAGGCCAAGATCCGTTTGATATTCTTCCTGCTTCTCAAAAGCTTCTCCTAGATGCTGCTCATAGAAGCAACTGCAGTGATGATGTTCTGTTATAGTAACTCAGAGCCCACAGGCTGCGTTAAGAAGCAATTTGGTGTTTGGTATGAGAAATAAGTGCCTTGGTTTCTTGCAAGACCAAAAAAAGCTTTGCATTTTACATGTAACAAGTATACTTAATGGTATTTTGCAACTGCCAATGAAGAGAAACAGAAGCAACTTCTAAAACCACCCCTAAGGTGCTCCTAAAAGCATGCCGAAAAACAGCAGCACATGTGAGTTAAGAAGTAGCTGTTTGTAGCAAACCAATTAATGTTTCTCTACGTTGAAAAATAAAAATACAAGTAGGAGCACTCCACGAGCAAAAAATATCAAACTCATTCTAGCGTTGGCCAATCTACAAACAAATTGCGTGCATTACCGTAGGAAATGAGGTTGTAGGTAAGTCATTTATAAAACTTACTAGGGTAATGTTGACAGAGTCCATAACTCTGACACCGACATTTGAGGAAGAAAACTTGCATACACCATTTTGTCCAGTGTAAGGATAAGCTTCCTCAGTATCGAGGCCCCCATTGTACTTGATGTATTCAAAAGCCTGGGATGGCAACCCACCGTTGCAGCCAAAATTATTAAAAGCCCCAGCGCAGTCCACAAGCTGCTGCTCAGAAAGGGAAATATCTTTACCAAATGCTTGCTTGTAAGCTGCCTCCAAAGACCCTGTAGTGCTGTAGACAAGTAAAAGTTTTTGTTGTAAATACGAAAATGGTTATACACGAGTATATTAAGTCAAGAAAAATTTTTTATTTTTCAAAAAAACCAAAAAGATTGAAGTTATTTACAACCTGAAGGTCCAGCATGATCCACAATGGCCTTGATCTTTGACTGGGCTGACTATTCCCGTCTCCCTCCAGTCTTTCTGAAATATAAAAACCCCATGTAAGCCTTACAGAGCCATGTGAGAAGTGCAATAGTTAAATTTTGATCTTGCATGATACGAGTTACAACATCAATACTAGTTCAATAAACGTAAAATACCTATACCTATTGTCCAGACTCTTTTTATAGTGTAATTTCATCATAAGTGATATCAGACAAAAGGTCGACAGACAAATACTTCAAATCACCATCTCTTCAAATTTTTAATGGAAATGCAAGCGGTGGCCCTGTGGTGTCGAAGTAGCAAGTGCAGGACTACAGGAGGGATTCTACTGAAACAAATGGTTCATACCCTTGAGAAAAATAAAGAGGAATCCCAATAATATTTTTCCTATTTTTCCCAAAAATAAAATACTCCCAATACCACTTTTCTTTTCTTTCTTGAATGAGGACATATACCTCCCTATACGAATAACTTGCGATGACAAACCAAATCCAATATGCTTCATTAGAATAAAGATATAATTGAAGTGTTAGGCAAATACGAATATAAGTAGGGAGCATGTAATGCACGAAAAAACAAATACTACTCAGTTCATAAAAAATTAATACATTTTCCTCTTTTGGTTGTCCAAAACAAATTATCACTTCCTCATTTAGAATGTTAAATCATGACACAATTAGATAAAATACCATGATTACCCTTTATAATCATTATAGTAAGAATAATACAAAATATAAATTTGGTCTTTTCTATTTAAGTAAAATTTTAAAAATTTTGCTTTTTGACTTTTATCCAAAATTGTGTGCTAGTTTGATTGTATCAGTTTTTAGTGGATGGTGTATAAAGTTCAAATAGCTCTGAGTGCTAACAGCATAAACTCTCATATGATAACCTCTTCATATCTCAAAAGTAGGGCAGAGCAACCCAAAAATTATATAAGTTAGCCCCAAAGGCGTAGTCATTAGATTCAATTTTTTGTACCCTTAAACAATTGTAGCTTGTGTAAACCGTATAGCATGGTCCCATATACAAACAAATTTCATGTTGCAAGCACCAAGCATCTTGCTTAAAACAATTGCGCATACACTAGGCACATGAATCAGCACCTCCATGGAAACAGAGGGATCATGCATGACATGAGATGAATTTGTTCCATTCGAATGTACTAATAATAGTGCGAGTTTCTCTAAAATGTAACAATGGGGAAATTTGGCATACCAATTCAGGAAGGACTTCTGTTGTGATCTTGTGACTTCCCTTCATGGTGGCAGAGCAATTCTGGGCAGCTCCTAACCTATGTTGGCGAAATTCTTCCCACGTCAAATCTGCAAATTCTGTTAAAAAAAAAAAAAGGGTAATAACAGAATCAGCAAATAGAGTACAAAAAATAATACCAGTCTAACAAGGAAGTGATTAAGTGTTTTCCTAGCATTGCCTCATGTGAATTAATAAAATGGTGTGCAAGTACATATCTGCAAACTTGTTAGTTATAAAAATCAAAAGTAACCAGATCCATATAAGTCTGCATGAGTACAGATTTTTATCTGTATTTGTCCTTTATTAAGCAAAAGCTTAAACTATTTCTTTCGGGTAACCGAAAAATATACTACTTTCCTGATATATAAGTACAGGCTTGTTTGGTTTCATTTTTAGAATTTTCAATTGTTTTCATTTCTTTTATTGGTTGTGGGACTAAAAATGTCGGGAGCTCTTTCAGAAATGTTTAACACTATTTCTTCATACAAACCAATTTCCGGAAATAGTACTTTCCTACTTCTACCAGAAGGATGTTCTCAAAATAATTCTTTAAATACTCTACTCAATAACTAAGTGAATCTGTTTCTGGAGTCGAAAACTTCAAAACCAGACGGTCCATGATAAAACACAACCTTAATCTCTTTCTGCAAACTAAAGCTTAAACTGGGGCTTGTTAGCCTGCATCTTTTCGGCTCCACTCTTTATCTTTTTTTTTTTCTCCCTTTTGCATATAAGTTATAAGTGACTTTATCTGCCCAACTTTTAAGTTAATTTTCACATCAAAATAAAACTTAAAAAACAGTTAATTTCACTTAAAAGTTGCAACCCAAAAATCACTTAGTAAAACACATTAAATGTTGAATCATTTCCACAGAATCTTACACTTTAAGTAAGCAATTAAGCATACGAATGAATAAATGCTCCCACTAACAAGAAGATATCAATATATAACAGCATATACAGCACATATATATGTAAGTGAAGACGAGTTGACTCACGGTTAACTTCAAGAGTATAAGGAAGCCCCTTCCTGTTATGTGATCTGATCATCTTCAAGTTCTCCGAGTAAGTCGCAAACCTCAATTTCATATGCTCCACACTCTCATAGCTCTTCCCATACCTAACATAACACCAAAAACAAAACTCAAAAACAAAGCACAACAATAACAACAACCAGGTTTTATAATTACTATTTATAGAATGTGTACTAGCTGCCTAGGGTAGGATTTGGTTTCTATAATAAAAAATATTTAGTAGTTACTCAGAGCATTCACATGCGTCTTCTAAATTAGACTTTCTAAACAAATATTCTCACAAAATCAATATTTAAAAATTTACTCGCCTTTTTATTCAATTTCATCAATTTATTGGAATCATCAAATATTATATTATTATATAATAAAGTATGAAACTATGTTTAGATTCACACTGGTCTTTCCCAAATTATTTATTAATCTTACTTTCTAGAAACTCATTTCTCGTACAAAATATAAATGGATCACACCAGACTTTCTAAAAATTTATTTCTATACATAAAAAATATTAATATATAAAAATAATAAATTTTGAATTTTTTTTTTTGCAATATATTGGAATATTTGTTTTATTTTGGTGCGAAAAAAAATATTTTTTTAATAGAGAAATTGTGAATAGTAACAGAAATTTACCGTTGCATTTCTATAAGTTTTTCTAAAAATAGAAGTATTGATGTGAGATTTTTCTCTCCAAGATTTCTCATTCTAGATATGACTGGTTTGAATGCTCAAAGAAGTTGCTTGTCATTTATTAATACTGCACCAGTGCCCCTAATGTCTCCTTTTCTAAATTTTAGGGATTAAACTCAAGAAAACCATCCATCCTTGTATTCAACAATGCTCAACCCCAAAAGAACAGGGAGTTTGCTACAGTGATTCCTTAAAAAAAACTAGGAAACTATTGTTCCATCACTAGTCCTATTCTTAAGTTTAGAGGTCTTATGTGTTTGTTTTCTCCATGTAGCACCCTCCATTAGAATTTCAGATATATGGATCAAAATTTAGGAGCTGAAAATAGTTACACTTTCCAATATGATGCTTAATTAAGCATCCCAATACTCATTTCCATTAGCAAAATTCTTAAAATAAATTGAGAAGTAGAGCAAAGAAGGCGAGAGATACCTAGAGAGAAGCAGACTCGAATTGGGCCTCAGCAACACGCCCTCCGAGCAGAGCGTTACGCCCTGCATCCCCTCTCTCTCGCTCTCTCTCTCTCTCTCTCTCTCGCTCGCTCTGTCTCTCTGTTGCACAATAGTTAGTGATAAGCTGTTATTTTATCCATTCTGTATCCTCTGTTCCCTTGCGGCATTGTAGAATAGTTATTTACACTATGACCCCCATATTTTAGAGTGTATTCCATAATAACCTCCGTGTTTCATAAATTTCTCTAGCCCGTCTCTTCTATTTTGAATTTTTTAAATATTAAGATGTAATGGGACAAACTAGAATGTCAAATTATCAACATATGAGTGAAACAGTTTACTCTTCCATCCACAAATTATTACATAATATATTTCTTAAAAATAAATTAAATATAATAACTTAATAATTTAATATAACAAAATAAGTTAAATTTACTCTTATTTTATAGTTAAAAATATAAATTTGATATTTTTATTTTTTTTAATTATTAAATTGTTATAATTTAAAAACTCATAAAAAAAATATTGTCCAATAATTTATAAGGAGCTCTTAAATTATCATGGGTTACACTAAAATATATAATATATACGGATTTTTAAATCATGGGGGCAAACATTTGGCTACATTTCACAATGAATTGCGTATTCAAACAAATGTAGTTCTTTTCGTATAGCAATGACAGTAGTGCAAGTTCACATGAAGTCGATCGAGTATTACGACCAAAAATACGTCGCTCTTTGCACATTCTCGGCACGATTAAAATTTAGCATTTTTTGAGTTAAATATAATTAACCTTATAATTTTATTTATTTATTATTTACTTGTTCTCAATATTCCCTTGAAAAAAAACAGTGCGTTTCACACACTAGCCCATGTGGCTCTGTGGGTAATGCGGCCACTGGTTTGAATATGGCCCACTTTGGAATGGGCTAGAACCATTTCATAAACAAGATTTACAATTCAAAACCCAATAATTTTTTGCTGGGCCTTTTAATGGAACGGTCCATTTCCTTTATAAACAAAACTACAAAAATTGATATATCGGAATTGTATTGCTTAATCAGAAGAAAATAAGATAATAATAAAAAAAAAAAGGGAAATGGTTTTACAAGTTGGTATGATATTATGAATAAGTTGGGGAAAAAAAAAAAAAAGAGTACACACCACTAGCACTACCCACGACTGATGGCGTTTTTAGTTGCAATTTATAAGTTCCAAACTTTTTCGCTTTGTTACTCAGAAAATAGATAGTGTTTGGTTGTTCAGTTTTTAACCTGAACTTATTTATTACTTTGGTTTATATAAATTAAAATTTTAAAACTGGATGTATCCAATTATTATTTTTTTTAAGTGAGAAATAAGTAACAACAACCAAATAAACCCTGAATATTGTTGTATGATTCTTTGTCCGAGGTGGTGAATGTATAGGGCCAGGAGACAAGTATATAAAGTGAACAAGTTTTAAATGTTGAGGTGGTAGTTGAATGGAATTTATTGCATTTTGTTGAGAATTTTGATTAAGGTTTTGAGTAAAATAGCAATAATTTTTTTCGGATTCTTATAATTAACAGGATAATTAGTTCGAATAAGTCTCTTGTAAATAAAAGACTTGTCAAGTTTTTTTTTTTTTTATTATTATTGTAAAAGACTTGTTAAGTTACTTGATAGGAAGTAAGCCCAAACAGTGTTTTGTTTTGTTCCCGAATAGTAAAATAATTGATAAACTTGAAAACTTACCCTTAAACATCAAAAAATAAAAGCAGAAAATAAAGCAAGATAAGATTCATGCAGAATCACCAAAACCCTACTGGGATTGTCAGTTAAAAAAAATATAAAAAAAGTTTAAATAAGTACCTTAATAATTGAAATAAAGAGGAAGCAACTTGATAGTATTAATATTTGACACTAAGTATTTTGTGATAATTTCTCTTTTATAACAAAACTGTCATTAAAAGCAACATGACTAGAAAAGTTTATTACAGAACTGTCATTAAAAGCAACATGACTAAAATAATTTTTCACCAATTAAGTTGAGTATCCTACGTATCTATCAAATAATATAAAGATAAAAGAATTGTATTGAGCAATATCTATATATAGAGTTAATAAGTCTTGCACAATAAGTTTTAAAATATTATATCAAATTTATATGAAAGGAATAAAATCAAATATCAATATAACTAAGAAACAAAATATTCTTGTAGAAGATAAATACAACAATAGCAAACCTAACAGTATATTCCAAGATGTGCTAATATTTTGAGCAATATTCTTTAATGCTATCGAAGGTACCGAAGGGAACATATCACTGGTCACCAGAAACCATATTATCAGTAACATTCATACAACTTAATGTCCATTAGAAGGCGAAAATAAAAATCGCCTTGAAAAGTATCGGTTCGAAACGTGACGATTCCTCGAGCCAAGAAGAAATCCCCTGTCCCACCAACTACCGAGAGTTCCCTAGTCTCCTCACTAAGCTTATCCGCGCCCATAATGTTGAGAGTACCATTATACTTGGTCGAGTTAAAAATCAAAGTATAGGCGAACCAAGCACTATAAGCGCTCCTCATGTCGTAGAAATAGAACCCTCGAGCACTTGCCACCGGTGGAGAGAGAAAGTGGTTGTCGACTGTCATCGGATCATCAAAAACCACAAACATCCCGAAATGGAAACCAAAATCTTTTGGATTTGAGATGGGGATTGAGGTTGCGTTTGATGCATCTGAGCCGTTGAATAGCTTGTCGTGGTAGTAAAGGGTTATTTGTTCACAAGGTTTGTTTGGTTTGATTTTTCTTGAGTGAGCAACAAGGGAAAAGGAAATGAGTATGAAAAAGAGAATTAAAGTGGATTTTATCACAAGGCCTTTCATAGTTTTGCATTAAGGTGTTTTTTGCCTTTTTTTTTTTTTTTTTTTTGGCCCAGTTTGCTAGATTGAGGTGTAATTAGCCTATTTATAGAGACTAGTTTTAGCTTTTTAGCCTGACATGAAGTCCCAAGGTTGTCCTAAAGGGAATATGCACGGTCATCAATAGAAAAAAAATTATTTTTCATATATGCTTATATTGTGATAGCGATATTCTTTGAAAACAAGTAACACAATTAAATACCACCATAATATTGCCACACTATTGTTTTGTGGCTAAATACTTGTAGAAGCACAAATTGTGCTAGGGATGGTGCTACTAGTTTCCTAAAAGAGATACAATATTTTCATAATTTTTTAATATAAATTTTTTTTATTTTTAATTTTAATATTAAAATTTCAATATAAATTAAATTTTTATTTAGCTACCGTCACCTATAAGTTTTCCACTTATAATGCCTCCTTGTGAATCGTGCAATACCTTATTTGTTTCTTAATGCCCCATGTCATTTGAAATGAAATGGGAACAAATTAGCATTTTCATTATGTTGCAGCTTATAACTTATAAATTTTTATTTATTAATTTTTTAATTTAAAAATTAGATAGCATTTGACTGTTCAACTTAAAATATGAGTTTATTTTTTTTTTTAGGATTAAACAAACTGTAAATTTTAAGTTGGATATATATCCAATTTTTATTTTAAATAAATATAAATTTATTTATTTGTTTAAAAATTACAACTAAATAAAGCCTATATATTTTAGTTGATAAAATGAATCCGAATAGTCCCGGCTTGTATACCATCCGATAGGTTTTGCGAGACCATTTTCAAAACATCTAGTCGACTTTACTTTCCAAAAGCATACGAACAAACAAAAGTGAACAAAAGACCCTCAACGCATATGTAATGAGAAAAAATAAATTGACGGTGCTTATGCTTTTCAAAATTTGCATATAGGTGTAAATGCTATCCTGCAATATTGAAATAAAAATCATTGGAAATAATAGTACTTGCATACAATTAAAATCACTTAATTTTTTTTATTTAATTACATAGAACATTTTCAAATAAATTTCATGCATAACAATGTTATAATTGTTGAATTTGGGGGTTTCCTATTGGAAAATACAGTTGGCTTTATTTGCATTAGTGTAGTGTTAAAAATGCTAAAACGACATTAACGACCAAAAAGGCTCGATCCAATCAACGTCGAAATAAAATTATACCAATGGTTTGGCTAATGACATCACCAAGCGATAGACGTTGATGGAGAGAAAGAATGCTATTTTTATTTATTCTAAAAGAAATTTATCGAATTTAGTGGCCGTTTTTAGCATTTGTGAATTACTCAAGTTAGAAGGTAGTGATAAGAAATAAGGCGAAATGTGTCTTTTTTTACGATGAAACAATTTAATTAGTTTAAATTTCAAGTGGATGAAAATTTGTTTTTTCATGTTTTGTAACCGGCCAATTTTTTAATGCGATGCGCATGACTTAGACATGCATGTTTTACTTTAAATATATTTTTTAATACTACTTAGTTAACACTACGAATACTTAATTAGGAGATTTTTTAATGGGAGAGCTCATCTTGATTAATTTTATTTTTAATCATTTCAATTAATTGTGAGCCACAAAAGCTGAGTTTTACATTCGTTATTCGACGAGGAGGATGGGAAGGGGGAGGAAAACGAATAAAATGCAAGTTGCTAAAGGAAATCTTTAAAATGAAAAAGTAAATAACAAATAAAATAAATAGATTCTTTTAGGCAATTAGAACTAAAACAATCGTTTTAATCTTTTCACGTATGACATATCAATACTTAACCCTAATTCGACGATAGGAATAAAAAATAAATCAATGATTATGTTCATACAATTATTATATCACGTGGCAAGAATATATACCATTACTAGACAAGATTTAATTATAATTTCTTTGTTAATTATATATAATGCTAAATAATACGACGATGGTTAGGCTTAAGCACATGAACCTGAGATCAAAAATGCCCGACCATTATAAAAAATTCAACTGAGGATAAAAATAAGAGGCTTATATTCAATATTTACACAAATGATCAAGGGTAAAAGTCTATAAAACCCTTTAGAAGCAATTCATTCTAACTATATAATTAATACACATATGGTTTACACGATCGAAGGAGTAGTGTTCTACGTTTATATATTCTTAAAACAAGGAAAATAAATCGGAATAGAAGACATTTGAACCGCTATGGTCTTTAAATGTCGCCAATAAGTACTCACCTCAAAGAGGGCCAATTTCGACTACCTCGTTTTTTGTAAAAACATGAACTTAGTTGAATTATACAACTTATTAACTCACTTCATAGCTAATCCTTTGCCGCAAGGAAAAAGAAAAAATATAAATATAAAGACGTATTTGAAAATAAACTATAAATTACAAAAAAGTGATGTGTCCGAATTGTATCGATTCATTAGAAGCAAAAAAAGGAAGAAGCAA
>MKEJ01027640.1:0-16314 GCA_001753735.1 Embelia ribes
ATTATAGACTATAAATCAACACCGACACCGACACTACACAATGCATATAGGTGGGAACTAGTGTCTCAACACGCTCTATAATCCGCCCTCCTCATGGGACGCGGTTATAGGAAAAATTCTCTGATCAGGTTTCCCGACTTTTACGGTAAGGTGCCGAGCCCTCTCTTTATTTTCAACACATCAAAGGTGACACTATTCCAAAAAAGAAATCTATATGACTCACTCGTTTCCATAATCAACACTTTGAAATCTTTGATTTAAATCATCAACACTTTTGAGTATCATCGCTCCAACACATTTTTAACACCAACACGTTTGGACACTTTCAACACTTTCTTTTGAAAATTTCATTTTCAAGTTCAACACATAGAAAAATCATTTCTATTGACTTCTCATTTTCATTAAAACGACTCATGCCCATATAATGAAAATGCAACGCCATGTATGTAAGAAAAAAAAAACACACTCCCCCGTGTGTATGTTTTGGTGGTGTTTTTGGTGTAATATTATGAATTAAGCGGTCAAGTGTTACTGAGCACTAAAAGGCATGAGAAATATTTGTGATATTCACAAGTTCACCATTTATCATATTTGTACTTGATTCTTACTCTTAGGACTCTTCCGGCTGGTTACATGGAGATTGGGGAATCGGCTGCAGAAGGAGCAACGAGAGAGACAAACGAAGAAGCTGGTGCTGATGTGGAAGTGCTCTCACCATTTGCTCATCTTGACATTCCTCTTATAGGCCAGGTGAGGATTGAGGAGAAGTTTTTTCTTCCTCGGACTTGTAATTTGATCTCTGTCACACTCATTATGTTTTTTGTTTTAATGGTTTCTTTTGTTTTTTGGGCGTAGACATACATAATTTTCTTAGCCAGGATGAAGAGACCCCACTTCTCCCCAGGCCCAGAATCATCGGAGTGCCGTCTTTTCTCGTTCAATGATATCCCTTTTGACTCTTTGGCATTCTCGTCAATGTTAGTCACCTTGAAATTGGTATGTAAGGGTTTCTTTAGATATCCTCTTATTGTATGCATATTAGTCTATGGTTAACAATCTGTAACCCACTCAAATTATCCTCTCTCGCTCTTGATTCTGTAGTACATTGAAGATCGGAAGGCTGGAAGATCGAAGTTTCATTATGGCACTATAAACAAGAGGTACTTTAGTTTGTGATATGGTTTACAAACTTGGTTGATTATAATATATATGGACGGCCTTGTGCATAAAGCTCTGGCATTACGAAGTCTAAGAGGTCTAATATATGCAGTCTTATCCCTGTTTCCGAGAGGACAAACCTAGGACCCACAATTCGCAATGGAGGCGTACATAGCTCTAACCCATAGAAATTTGGTTAATTATAAAATTGATGACAAGTTTTATATTTTGGTAGACAAAGTAAAAAAGCTACGAAATCACGTTAATGGATGATATTAAAGGCCTTAATGGGGGGCAATAGTTCTCTATATCTTGAAGGTCTATTATGTGATATTCAAGCATGTAGATTATACTTAGCATAGTTTGCCTGCCTGTAGTTCGTCAAATTTTATGTGGTAATGTTAAATTCTGATTATTCTCTCTCCATATCTCCCGGTTGCAGGCCTGGAACAAGCCCGTCGGACATTCATGCTTACACACTAGACGACCATCTACATTCTGACAAGTCATGGTAAACTTGATTTCCATTTGTTATTGGTGGAAAGGGAAAATTTTCAAGCCCTCCTCTGTGAAGTATACTGCCATTGCGAGATCTTTTCTTTTGTTCTTTTTTACTTTTTTTTTGTGATGATGGCGAAAAAATGACAGACGCTGGTTACATGTGTAAAATATGCTAATTGAGTAATTTGTATAGATTTCAAAAAATTCTTTCAATTGATATATGCCATTAGGCCTTCTTATTTGGCTCTTTACTACCATCACTAATGGTAGTGATTGAGCAGATTTGTATCTCTCAGAAAAGCAAATCATTTGTGAATTTGCAGTATATAATTGTGAAAATGTCTATAGAATTACATACAGAGACATGTTAAGCTCAATTGCCATTTGCATGACTAATGCTTATGGACTATCCATCTTGAGTGTGTTGCTCTCACTCGCTCAAGATCAATGATTAAGGTTCCTCAATCATAATATACTTTTGGTAGTGGGGTAGTGCTTATTTTAGTTTCTTTCTACATATTCTGTAATACCTAACTCGTGGGGAAGTAGTGGACTGGCGAATTAATGGTCAAGAGTGGTGGAGTTGTGGTTCCTATTTTTCTGCATTTTTTCGTTGGAATCTTTCCTATATATAGGCCATATGATGAATGAAAGAATTTGGCACCAAAAAATATATGGTTAACTTACCTTTTCCTTTGGTATTTTTAATCTACTTTTAGCTATGGCTTTTCCACTCTGGAAAAGTGCTTGTAACAGTGGTATCGGAGCTTGGTGAGAGTGAAAGTTTATGAGGTAGAAATATTTGCAATTTTTATTTCACCATATTTGTTGTAGTAGTGAATGATGGCCAGTGACAACTTTGTTCAACTGGCGATTCCTTGCTTTGATGGTCGCTATGATCATTGGAGCATGTTAATGGACAACTTTCTCAGATCCAAGGAGTATGGGCAAGTCGTCTCCGATGGAATTATGGACCCAGCAGCATGCGCGATATTGACAGCTGTCTAAAGAACAGAGCTGGAGGAACGATAGAAGGATCTTAAGGCTAAGAATCATCTTTTCCAAAGTATTGATCGTACAATCTTAGAAGCAATTCTTTGCAAAGACACTTCCAAGCACATTTGGGATTCCATGAAGAAGAAGTACCAAGGTTCTGCAAGAGCAAAGAGGCAGCAGCTCAAGCACTTCGTATGGAGTTCAAAACACTTTAAATGAAATTAGGAGAATCGGTTACAGATTATTTCTCTTGGACAATGGCAATTGTGAACAAGATGCGGATCCATGGCGACAAGACGGAGGACGTGATTGTAGTAGAGAATATTCCCCGCTCTATGACACCAAAATTTAATTTTGTTGTCTGTTCCATAGAAGAATCTAATGACATTGATGAACTTTCAATTGATGAATTGCAAAATTCTTTGATGGTTCATGAGCCAAAAATCATCCAGCCGAAGAATGAAGGGCAAGCTTTGAAGGCCTTGACTAAAACTCACTCCACATTATATAGAGCTGACAGAGGACGAGGCGGGGGCCAAGGTAGAAGCTGATGAAGCAATGAACATGGAAACCAACATTAGTACCAAGATAATCAATTTCGAAAAGGAGGAAAAGGAATACCACTCGACATCTTACAAACCAAAGTCAGCAAAATAAGTCCAATGCTAAGTGCAATAGATGTCACAAGTATGGATATTATCAGTCCGAACGTCGTACAAATTTGTCCAGGGGAGAAGGTGAAAATACGAATTTTTCCGAAAAAGAATAAATATTGTTGATGGTTTGTCATACAAGGGAAGAAACCAACAAGAATTTTTGGTACCTAGATACTGGCTGCAGCAATCATACGTGTGGAGATAAATATGCATTCTCTACCTTAGATCAATCCTTTCGTGATGATGTGAAGTTCGATGATAATTCTAAAATCTCTATAATGGGAAAGGGAACAGTAACCATCCAAATCAAGGGAAATTTCACCCACATTATCTCTGATGCTCTTTTTGTGCCAGATTTAAAGATCAATTTGCTCAGTGTAGGGCAGTTGCAAGAGAAGGGATATGAGATTTCTATTGAAGACGGATTATGCTGAATTTGAGGTGAGAAATCAGGATTAATTGTTCAAGTCAGTATGACGGCGAATAGAATGTTTTCGCTATATCTCCACAATATCAGCGAGATTGAAGGAGGAAGCATGGTTATGGCATTTTCACTATGGACATCTCAATTTTGGTGGACTGGAAACACTATATCAGAAGACCATGGTGATAGGTCTTCCTCAAATTACAGCTCCCTCTGAAGTTTGTGAAGAATGTGTTGTCAGCAAACAACACCAGAATCCATTCCCACAAGGAAAATCCTGGAGAGCAAAAAAGTCATTAGAACTGGTCCATTCTGACCTGTGTGGGCCGATAAATCCATCTTTGAATGGAGGTAAAAGATATATACTTACCTTCATTGATGACTTTTCTCGAAAAATATAGGTATATTTTGTGTAGCAAAAATTCGAAGCCTTTGTAGCACTTAAATGCTATAAAGCACTTGTCAAAAAAGAGATTGGAAGCCCAATAAAAGTTCTTCGTACTGATCGTGGTGGAGAATTTAACTTATGAATTTGTAAATTTCTGTGAGATTCATGGAATCAAGAGGCAACTTGGTGCAAAGTCTTTTGGTGAGGAGCAGCATTCTGAAAAGTTTTTGGCCTGAAGCTGTCAATTGGAACATTCATATTTTGAAGAGGTGTCCCACTCTTGCTGTTCAAAATATGGCTCTTGAAGAAGCATGGAGCGGATAAAGACCTGCAGTGGACAATTTCAGAATTTTCGGATGTATTGCTTATGCTTATATTCCAGATGTGAAGAGGAAGAAGTTAGATGATAAAGGAGAAAAATGTATTTTTCTTGGTGTTAGTAAACAGTCAAAAGCTTATAAGCTATACAATCCTAATACCACGAAAATTATTATCAGTCGCGGTGTTGTTTTTGATGAAAAGAGATTCTGGCAGTGTAACAACACTGTTGTTAAGCATTAAATTGTTGTTGATTTTGATGGGGGAAAAAAAAATGAGGTGCAGCATCCAGTAGAAAATGAGCAACAATCAGTTCCCGTTGTTACTCAAGATGAAGAACATTCTTAGAGTGTCAGAAGGAGGCCTGCATGGATGAATGATTATGAAGTAACTGGGATTGATCAATTTGACGATCCATTTGCCCATTTTGCTCTATTTTCAGACTGTAATCCTACCACTTTTAAACTGGCTGCAAAAGAAACAAAATGGATAAAGGCAATGGATGAAGAAATTACAGCAATTAAGAGGAATGATCCTTGGGAGTTGACTGAGCTTCTACAAGGGCACAAGAAAATTGGTGTCAAGTGGGTGTACAAGATGAAATTGAATGACAACTGGGAAATCAACAAGTACAAGGCACGCTTAGTAGCTAAAGGCTATAAGCAAAAATTTGGTGTTGACTATAAAGAAAATTTTGTTCCTGTTGCATGACTTAATACAGTCAGATTGGTGATTGCATTGGCAGCTCAAAACTCATGACCTATTTTTCAATTGGACGTGAAATCAGCTTTCTTACATGGAGACTTGGAAGAACAGGTATTTATTGAGCAACATCCTGGTTATGTTAAGATTGAAGATGAGCATAAAGTGTATAAGTTAAAAAAGGCACTATATGAACTAAAACAAGCCCCAAGAGTTTGGTATAGCCGTAAAGATGCTTATTTTTTGAAGGCGGGATTTCAAAAATGCCCTTATGAGCATTCATTTTTATTAAAATTGGTGATGGAGGGAAGATGCTCATTGTGTGTTTGTCTGTGGATGATCTTATTTTCAAGGGAAATGATAGTGTCATGTTTAAAAATTTTAAGAAGTCGACGATGGACGAATTTGATATGTCTGATCTTAGAATGATGCATTATTTTCTTGGTATTGAAGTGATACAATATGCTAGTGGAATTTTTATTTCACAAAAGAAATATGTACAAGAAATTTTAGAAAGGTTTCAAATGAAGAACTGTAATCTAGTTAGCACACCAATTAAACTCATTAAAGATCCTGATGGAGGGAGGGTTGACAGTACCCTTTACAAGCAAATTGTGGGAAACTTGATGTATTTGACTGCTACAAGACCAGATATAATGCATGCAGTAAGTCTCATTAGCAGGTACATGGAATGTCCAAGAGATGCATCCTCTAGCTGCAAAGAGGATTTTACGCTACTTGCAAGGTACATCTGATTATGTATTGTTCTATAAGAAAGGAGAAGAGCTAATTTCCAAAAAAAAAAAAAAATAAAGGAGAAGAGTCAGATTTAATGGTAATTATGTTGGAGACTCGGATGATAGAAAGAGCACATCTGGGCATGTTTTTATGATGGGCTTGGGATCAATTTCGTGGTCATCAAAGAAGCAATCGATTGTGACTTTATCAACTACAGAAGCTGAGTTCGTGGCAGCTACGGCATGTGCTTGCCAAGCAATATGGTTGAGAAGGATTCTTACTGAGATTCATTTCAAGCAAGAAGGATCTACACCAATTTATTGTGACAGTAGTTCAGCTATAAAGTTATCCAAAAATCTTGTGTTGCATGGAAGAAACAAGCATATAGATGTAAAGTTTCACTTCTTAAGGGATCTCACGAAGGAAGGAGTCATTGATCTCATCTATTGCAAAAGTGAAGTTCAAGTTTCTGACATATTTACCAAGCCTCTCAAGTTGCCGATCTTTCAGAAGCCAAGGAACTTGCTCGGTGTTTATTCGCTAAATAGTGTTATTAAACTGAATGCTTGTAACCTTTCAGTTTAAAGGAGGGAATGTTGAATATGTCATGTGGTATCCTAATTTTTAGGCTTACTTGAGCTAGTGGTTTGTTTTATTTGTTGGAGTAGTATTTATTTTAGTTTCTTTCTACATATTGACTGGTGAATTAGTGGTCAAGAGTAGTAGAGCTGTGGTTCCTATTTTTCTGCATTTTTTCGAAGGAGTCTTGCCTATATATAGGCCATATGATGAATGAAAGAATTTGGCACCAGACAGTAAATGGTTTGCTGACCTTTTCCTTTGATAATTTTAATATACTTTTAGCTATGGCTTTTCCACTCTGGAAAAGTGTTTCTAACATAGAGAGACACATTAAGCCCAATTGCCATTCGCATGACTAATGCGTATAGGCAAGACTATCTATCTGGAGTGTGTTGCTTTCTATCACTCAAGATCCATGACTAAGGTTTCTCAATCATAATATATTACTTTCACACTACGATTGTCCTCATAATCTTATGTAAAAATGTGATTATAATTTAAAAAATGTTAATTACAACGCGATTTCACAATAAAATTGTTGATATAATGTCTGTCACATGGGCTGGTGTGAGCAATGCGGGTGCATATAAGATTGTCATAGGAACATTGAACTCTAATTCCATGTAATTTTGAAAAATCGATTTGATATTATATATATGACAATATGTTTTTTTATTTATGCTTTAATCTTATCAGAATTAATACTCAGCCCTCTTTATAATTTTCTGGGAGATTCAACTCCCTTCATTTGCAATTCCTATATCCGTCTTTAGCGTTATGTTCATTTGATGCTAGCATACCTATTATTATAAGATATTTTTTCCACTTTTGCATTAAAAAAATTAGAGTATATTCACAACAACAAAAAAAAAATCATGGTAGAATCATTAATTAACCAAACAAATGGGGAAAATATGAAAAATAAACTCAAAAATATCCAGGCGCTAGTCCTTGTTGGTTTCCTCTTCAGCTAGACTGCCATCTCTCTCTCTCTCTCTCTCTCTCAACCCATTCTTCCTTCATTCTCATCAACAAAGCCGCCATTGATCCCATCAGCAAATACCCATTTGTAAAGACTTTATCTTTCTATACTAATTATGGAGAACCGAAAACCCCAATACTTAAATACCCAATCTTTCAACAATTCGCCACGTGGGTACGACCGGAGATTCGTGTTCTCGCGCCAAACCTCGTTCATAGACATACCCGATGATGCTTGTCATCATCCGGATGATGGGAGAGAGTGTGACGCGTGGATGGAGGAGAAGGTTGGGGACGAGATGGTTTCGGTTTCGTCGTTTTTGGTTTCGGGTTTTAGGATGATTGTGAGGTCAGGGAATAGGCCCATGAGGAGGCTGCTAGTGTTGATCTTCCTCAATGTTGCGTATTCGAGCGTGGAGTTGGGTATCGGCCTCCTGTCGGGGCGAATAGGTGGGATTCAATGTATCCGTGTTCATGAATGAATTTATGTTCGTTTTCTGTAAATACATACTAAAGGCACTCATACCAGTGCTACTAAACGGGCCCCTATCCTAAAATTTATTAATGAAATTTAAGGAAGAATTTGCCGCATTGACCCCATTCAACTAGGAGACAAATGTTAATTCTCGCTCTATTTTTGAGTTTAGGGATTGCAGTATGTGCATTCGCCATATCTCAGCCTCTAATTTAAAATTGGAGGTTTAAGAATGATAATTTAGGGGCTACAAATAGCTTATGTAGTAGAAGCGCACTAATAGGGTTTAGTTTTCTATGCGATAATGGTTGGTATAGTTTATGATAAGGATTAGAAGTTAGGACATGGAGTGGTGAGTGGTGTAGCTAATCCTAGTAAATGACTACATTTCCAGTTCATAAACTTTGTACCAAACAAAAAAAACTTCTTTAAAAATTTGGGATTGGTTCTTCTATTCTATTCCCATGATGGGAGAATGGAATGGGTGGTATTCCCACTTTTTCTCCCATTTCCTTTGTTTTGTTAGATTTGACATGACAGGGATATACACATTTATTGGGATGAGCTATTCCATTTCCGTATTCCAAAATCTCATTTCTTTTCCAGAAATGTCATTCCATTTCACTGCAACATAGTATAGTTGTTTAGCATCAGTAAAGACATTCTGAAGCAAGGAGAGTTGTTTCCACTGCTGATCTGATTGTGAAATTTCCATTTCCTTGATAGAGTTTAGCATCTTTGTATGCAAAATAGTAGTTGCACATTGTTGTGCTCACTGTGTAAGCTTTTAAGTGCCCTCTTTATAAGAAATGTTAATAGGTTTGGAACATTGTCTTGGAAAGATGAGTGTCCTCGAGTGTGTTCTGTTGGTTGGTTTTTCCCTTCTGTGATTGCTTTCTGTTATATTGGTCAAGCATAATTTTTCTTGTGTTGTAGGTTTAGTGTCTGATGCTTTTCATTTGACATTTGGATGTGGACTCTTGACATTTTCATTGTTTGCAATGGCTGCTTCACGGGAAAAGCCTGACAGGATATATACTTATGGGTGAGATTAATCTCTAATTTCTGCTGGGATGTGAGTGGCTTAACTAAACAAAGCTGCGCTCCCTGAAATAATGTATTTTTTAAGGCTTGTTTCCTTGTAAACAACCACCTTTTCTCAATGCTGGCTTTTAGGATACTGGATGCAGCAGCCAAATTTATTAATTAAAGTTCATTTTTTGCTAGGTACAAAAGACTAGAAGTTTTATCTGCCTTCACGAATGCTGTAAGTAACAGGCCACTTGGTTGTTTCTGTTTGGCAGATGTGATATTATTTTGTTGAGTAACCCTAAGCAGTGCAGGTGTACAATTTCGTACTGTTTTGTATATGTATGCATTGCAATGTGCTTGCAAAAATTTCCCATCAATTATGATGCGGTCTTTTTGTGTCTATATTTATTGTAATGTAAAGGCGGTCACCCTTTTCACTTGATTTTTATTTGGTGCTAACACTATTTTGATTGCATGTGTAGACAGCTGTTTCTTTTGTTTATGTCTTTCTCCTTGGCTGTGGAAGCACTTCATGCATTTATACAAGACGAATCGGAGCACAAGTAATTTTTCAAACTCTTGTCCTTGTGTCTCTATTTTGCTACCTTCACTGTATTTTTTATGTGGCTAATTGTCATCTATCTTGCCAGGCACTACTTGATTGTTTCAGCAGTGACAAATCTGTTTGTGAATCTTATCGGGGTTTGGTTTTTCCGGAGCTATGCCCGCATTAATCTAGGTATGCTACAGCTGATGTTAGAAACTGTTATTCTACTTGTAATTAGTTCTTGCCACAACCCGAAATTTATCTACTTCGCTTCGTATATTTGTGTTTGCTGCAGCTTATAGAATTCCAGAAGACATGAACAACCATTCGGTTTGCCTTCACGTTCTTGCAGATTCTATTCGGAGGTGAGAATCCTCTTCCTTCTCTTCTTTTCTTTTACGTGCATGTGTCCATAAATCTTTATGCGCATGAATCTATGTTAATTTGTTGTCTGCTATTATTTCTTCAGTGCAGGTTTGATCCTGGCATCGTGGCTTTTGTCACTTGGGTAAGTTTTCAGTTACTTTTAATAAAGAATAGGCTTTCACAATATGCCCCCATGACGTTGTATTATGGTCTTATCACGTTTCAGGGTTAATAATGCAGAAGTTTTATGCTTGGGACTGGTTTCAGTTATGGTGTTTATGCTAGTCATGCCGCTTTTTAAAGTGGCTGGTAGCATTCTGCTTCAGACCGCACCACCAAATATTCCCCCTTCCGCGTTAAGCAAGTGCTGGAGACAGGTAAATGACTTCAACTAGAGGATTGTACACATGTACTTTTGTACCAACTACAAGATCATGGTTTGCTCCTAGAAAGCAAAACTTCCATCTTTTCAACTTTGTCGAAAAAAATGTGAATTTTACCTTATATTTGTGTATGGATACATTTTGTTTGAGGACAAATTTGGCTGACGGTTGCCATTTTCGTATTTGATCAGGTGATGTCCATGGAAGATGTGTCCGAAGTTTCTCAGGCACGATTCTGGGAGTTGGTGCCTGGTCATGTTGTTGGTTCTATTTCATTACAGGTGATCTTCAATACGGAAAGTACTCTATTTGTTTTGTACTTATAGCCTAACATGAAAAGTTGCTCGGTATAGTTGTTTTTTTTTTTCACAGGGATTGGATGCATCCAAATTTTCAGCAAAAACCATATATACCTCTATTCTTGGTGATATAACTGAAGCTTTTGTTTGACCAAATCAACAGGTAAAGCAAGGGATTGATGATCGTCCAATACTTCGGTACGTGCATGGTCTGTATCACGATCTAGGCGTGCAGGATTTGACAGTACAAACTGAGTATGCCTAGGCGTCAACAATTCTTGTTCTAGGACTAGAAAAGAATCCTATACGTAGTTGCAACATCGTTCAAGAATTACTCCATAGAACAAGTTCGTGTTGCCCCTCTATTTTTGTATTGAAACCCTGAGTGTATCTCCAAGGTTTTTAAGAAATTTGTGAGATTTTTGTTTAACTCTGAGTATATCTCCAACGTTTTTTAGACATTTGTGGGATTTTTGTTAAAGCCATAGAGTGTTCTAATACTCTTTTTATTCTGAGATATTTGATTATGAGAAATGTTTTTCCTGGACCCTCCACATGGCCTTATAATTTGAGTGCAATGTATGCGTAGGTGTTGTGCTACGCTCATATCGTAATGCTATATGATTTTGATATGGACATCGTTGTCTTCTGCATTCAAAATAGAGCCGAAAACGCGAAGTTGCAAAAGTTGACCTCTTGAAGACTAAAGCAAGAAAAATATCATACATATACGATGCAATCGGTATGAAATTTTTTATGGCCCAACGTGAAAGCGGATAACAACTAACGTCTTATAACTTATTTTTTACTAACTAGTAATTTTCAAATTATTCTTACTCAGGATCGCCTAATTCACGTCAAGGGAAAAAAAATTGCCTCTTTTGGAACGTCATCTTTCTGAATTATTGATAGTAGAATGGTAGTTGAAGAAATTAAATTATTAGAAAGACATAGCACCACCTTCATGCATGGAAGAATGTCGAGAACAAGCACCCATGTGGGTAATGCATGTTTACAAGGGGATAACAAAGCCACGGATAGGCATATATAATACTAGACAACACATCTGAAAAAACCCAAGAAAAAGAGAGAAAAAAAACTTGTATCACACAGAAATTCCAGAAAAAAGAGTTTTTTATTATACAGTCATGCACATTGGTTACATTCTAGTGTAGAGTATAGTTGAGGAGAGTAGCCATCACCAAGCCGTTCTTAAAAGAGTGTACGAACATGCTCAAGCATAAGAGCATACTTATTTTCATTTGGTTTGTTCTAACTTGAAAGGAGTACAAACTCAGGTAGTTGAATCGGATTGTTTTCCTGCAAGCTGGCCTTTGAGAAAGTCCAACACCGAGAGGCGCTGCACATACAAACCAAGGATATATCACATCAACAACTTTCACTATATCATTCTAAAGCAAAGGCTTGTTTCAGGGTATCTGCTTGGAAGTAAAAATGTTCATAATTTTACCCGCTGTCCAAGGCTAACTTCTTCCGGTCCTAATGATAATGATTCCAACAACTTAATGCCTTCTTGAAAGCCCTCAATTGCCATATTCTCCTTTCCAAGGTTCCGATCCACATCAGCAACTTTGGCAAGTGAAACAGCGATATCTAGGATCTGAAGCAGAAGAAGAACGCAAATATGTACGACAGAAGAAAAAAATGAACCCAAAGGTAACACCAAAGCATGTATCATAACCCTCTTTGTAAGTTCATCGGTAACAGCGTATTCACAAAGAATCAAATTTCAATTATGGATAAAACAAAGGAATAACCTATTAAAGATAAAACTTTACACAGCCACTTTCCTTCAACCATAATCAGTTAGAACCTATTAATGTGAGATGTAAACACAAATGTGTATCCTTCACTTTTCAGCAAAAATTATTTTCCAGTTTTCAGTGTTTTGGTAAATAAGATTATAAGTTAATAACACTTCATTTGCTACCTAAGGAGAGCTAATAAGATTATAAGTTAATAACACTTCATTTGTAAGTTAATAAGATTATAAGTCATTGTTATTCGAAAACAAAAGTGTTTCAATGAACTGAACAAAAGGCATATAACACAGCTCAGGTTCTCATTCATTATCAAACTCATAACAGGTTTAAAGGTGCACAAAACATACATACGCTCAAAATTTATATTCATAAGAAGTAATCTGCAATACCCCAAGTATATTCTTTGAATAGAGGACTTCTTACCTGAGATGGAGAACCGGAGTGATTCTTGATAGCATCCCGACGCACATTAAGAGATTGAAAGTAGTACGATCTTGTCGCTTCCAACTCTCCCTCGTAATATTTAAGGTCTCCAATTTTATTGAGAGAGACAGAAAGGGTATGTACTATCTGCAAATGTTTCATCAAGGTTAGAGAGGACCAATAACATGAAAAAGATGCCCCAATGGCATACACACAAAGTGTCTATTCCATGGCAGCTTTTAAGTAAATAAGTCAGCTTATTTTTATATGAGAAAAAAGTTGGATGCATTTAACTTAAAGTTACAACTTAGGCAAAACGGCAAATAAGCTCATCTTAAAAGTTGACTCAACAGTCAAACACTATCCAATTTTTAAGTAAAAAAATTGATAAGCTGTAGCAACCAAACACCATCCAACTTTTAAGCAAAAAACTGTCACGCTGTAACTTATAAGTTGCAACCAAACAAGCCCAAAAATTTGTAAGAAGAGAGCCCCCTAAATAATTCCGTGACCAGATAATTCCAGACATTATCAAAAGGCTGCATCATACCTCCAGATCGTTGTTTTTTATTTTCTTGAGGAAGTCGACACTCTCTTCAAAATAGGTAATGGCCGAACCAGTATCACCTAGTGCTCGGCTGAAATATCAAGGGTTTGAGCACATGTCAAGGATCAAATTCCAATTATCATAAATAAAGAAGGCATTAGCGTACCATAAAGACTAGCAACTATTCAAGAAAATTATACAAAAGGGTATAAACTCTTAAGAGATTTACAAAATAAATACAATACATTATTTATGCCATACATCAATGGATCTATTGAAGTGAGAGATATATATATAGTCCAAGTGATAATAAACAATTTCATATATGTACATAGCAAGCTGGGAATATAGCAAGCACTTAGTAGCCATATCAGCAGAAACAAAGAACTTATTACTAAGGAAACAACGAAGAAATAAACCATACCAGCAGTCACCGAGCATGCCAAGAACTGCCCCTAGCTGCGAGCACAATTCCGAAGAACTCCCTGTCCTTTCTAATTGTTCTCTGATGTCATCGACACAAATACTAAGTCTTGACTTGGCACTTTCTATATTTTGGGCACGAAATGCCTACACATTAAAGAACAAAACAAGCAACTCAGTCAAGCAAGACCCACCGTACAAGAGAGAATATATAGTAAAGAATTTATACCACATCAAAATGTGTTTGACAAACATACCCTCATAGCTTGTTGCACTAAGAAAGCACCTCTCTCCAATGACACGTCCTCATATATCACTGTCTTCTTCCCAGATACTGCTTCCTCTTCGTCCATTTTCACCTGTGATCTCTTGATCCTAGCATGACCTTCAATAAAGCGATCAACTACACTCTGAAGATTTGTGTCGGCTTCAATTTTCTCAATGTCAGCACCACATAGCGGACAATCATTGAAACGCGAAATACATGCTCTGATTTTAAAAAGAAAGATACACGTCAACTAAAAGTTAATGTTTCTAGAGGAAGAATTTTTTTTTTTTTCATTTGTTAATGAGGGATTTAAGATATAAACTTTGATATCATTGGTGTCCGCTTACTTGCAAAATATGTGGGAACAAGGCACACATTTGCTAGAATCAAAGAGAAGCGCCTGGCATATTATGCAGCTGAAGGGACCGAGTTTAAATGTCTCGGTATCATATCCCAAGGGGCACTTTGGAGAAATAGTGGCAGATTCTCCAGATTCTTGTTTAACCTTGCTCTCTGAGGCTGCCTGGTTTTTATTTTGGGTGTCACTAACCCTTTTTGTAGACGTCTCTTCTGGTCGAGCAGCCTTGACGAAGGGACAAACAGGTGTCATTTTTTTGAAAACCTGTAACAAAAATGAAGTGTATTTCCTTTAATTCCCATTAGATCAAACCTAACTCCCATTAGATCCAACCTAACTCCATCACGCACTCAAAAAAAAGTTGAAATGAATTAAGAATTCAAACCAATCCATATATAGCCAACTTTCTTTTATATATCTGGACTATAAAGGCTCAAAATCACTTTAATTATTTTTTAGCAAATAGCTTTTTGTTTTGTGAAATTTTGTTTGCTTAAAATAGATTAGCGAATCAGTCCAGTCGTACATGTTAATCCATTCCAAATGAACTCCAACAATCTCAGTCGCATGACCACCATTGCATGGGTGGCGCATCAACACTCATGTAGAGTTGTCATCGGATGGTGCTTGTCAGACCACCACGTCTAAGACTAGTGCTCCTAAGAACACATTTATGAAACTTCACACTATGACCTACAAGATAAGACCTCTATGAACTAGGGCCTGAGGAACCTCCCATTTGATACAGGGCTTGTTTGATTACAACTTATAGGTTCCGGCTTTTAAGCTTATTTTACTTAAACGCTGAACAATGTTTGGATGTTCAACTTTTAAATTGAGCTTATTTGTTGTTTTGACCCAAATAAGCTGGAAGTTTCAAAGCTGGATGCATTCAAATTTTTTTCTTAGTTAAAATAAGGTAGCTTATTTATTTAAAAATTGCAACCAAACAAACCCATAATAAGTTACAAACACTCCAATTTATGAGTTTGTTTGGTTGCAGAAGCAGGGCCCAACGCAACTCTAAATGATGATAAACTTTACAAAATATCTTATCTAGAAATGAAAAGGATTTGAGGAGTAATTATTTGTTTTCTAGGTTTGCAGGGTGCCACTCTTATATATGCAGTTCTATCTTAAATTTTAGAGATTAAATTTTAGGGATTACTCGTATTAATGTATCTAATACTATACAATCCCCCAACAAATCGGAGGTTTGATACTAGAGGATACTATTCATCCACGATAATAATTTCAGTTTTAGTGGATCTGGTCTAAACAAGCCCTATATTCCAAACTCTAAATGAGTTCCGAGCTATAGTATTAAATCTAGGGGATGAGAATAAATATACGGATGGTAATAATAATAATAATACTATAAATTTCCAAAAAAAAAAAAATAATAATAATAATACTCTAAAAAAGACATATCTACATTTAAATTTTAAGCATATAGAGTAATTCTCATATCTCTTCTTCGGTAAAAAAAATAATAATAATAATAATGAAAAACAAATCACTAAGATTATATTATATATAGAAAGGCCCTTAGGCCATGGAAGCACAAAGATGATTATTGCAATAAAATTAATAAAAACAAAAGAAACAAGAAGAAGAAACAAATATATATATAAATAAAATGAGAAATATACATACCTACGTATATTGTTTCTATATTTGCGAGGGAGGATCGATCGATCGAGAGAGAGAGAGAGAGAGGCATGCACGGTGACACGTGGCTTTGGAGGGTGGATAAAGCGGCGGCGTTTTCCGCGGCGATGTTTTGGAGTGTTGTGTGTAGGCATGAGACGAGGAGACACGATTTGTATTTTAGCGTGCAATTCAAATACGGCGTTTTGTTGCACCGCACCGTACGGACGACATACATGATGACGGTACTCTGCTAAGCTCCAATGAATATTTGGTTGTATCTATAATTTTATATAAATTTTTATAAAAAAATTT
>MKEJ01027650.1:0-16121 GCA_001753735.1 Embelia ribes
TCTTATTCAACAGTTGGTTATATTGATATAGGGTTTGTATTTAAACTGAGTATTGGTTTGGGTTCACTTTTAAGTAAATAAATCGATTTATTTATATAAAAAAAAATGTATTTATTCAGCTTAAAATTTTCAATTTATTTAGACCAAAATAACATATAAATTTAACTTAAAAATTAAACAACCAAATACAATTTAACTTTTAAATAAATAAAAAAAATAAAATAAATTTTAAAAACTGTAATCAAACAACACCTCAATATCTCATTCATTATCACGTAGTGCCACCAATTCAACACTGGCATGCTCTGGTCATTGTTATCAATAATTAAGGCAAATGGGAAAAAACGGGTGTGATTGTCACATCAAAGTGTTGGTTGCATTTTCTTGAACTATTGAATCATCAATCATTTACTATATATTTTCATTTTTTTTTTCCCTTGAAAAAGTGAATTTTGAATTTTGATCTGGAGAAATAGCAACAGGATAAAAAGCCTAAAAGACAAACGATTTGTATTGGTTGATCGTCTTATGGCTTCTAAAATTATGGAGATATTAATTAGTTTTGACCATCTAAAGCTGAGGCAGTGAGAATTGACATATTCCATTTAGTCACTTCAAACACTTTATGTGGCTCTTTTGTGAATTGTGGTGATTTCTTCGATCGAAAATAATAATAAATTGTTGGAGCATTATTTGAAAAGTATGTAATAATTTGCCAGTCGGCTGCCCCAAATTTTCTTGAAGTCCCAGCACAGGGGATTTCACATCATTTTCCTAACTAAAACGGTCTGGCTTCGTTTTCTAAATTGCTCATGGATTGCTTTCAATAATGGAGGGGTTCAAAATATTTGTTGGCTTTTAAAAGAGTAATGCTACTTCTACTAAAAAAGCAATCTAAATTTTGTGCTCAGGCTATCCTGTAGAAATAAATACATGGAAAATTGTACATCTTAAATTTTGGAAATAAATTATGACACGTAGAGATGCACACCAGTAGTAAGGTTTCTATGTTGATTTATAGGGTAAATGTATCTTTTTCCTATTTAAAATTGTCAAAATAACTTATGAAACATTTCGAACAATAGTTACCAGAAAGCTCGATATGAAATGAGAAACTGACTTTCTCATTAAACCGTTTTCAAATAGAAATTCTGCGTTTTTGATTTTGTAACGAAAACTTGCTGCCAAAAAATTTCTGTAATATCAAAAAACTAGCAAAAACATATAGTTATTTTTTTATAATGAAGGATTATCTATATATCACTAAAAATATTTTACTTGAAAATATGTGACCAATTTTTAATTACGTACAATTTTTTGTATATCTTGTCAATATTATTCTATACTCATATATTTCATATTTAATTACTAATTATGTCGATGTTTCCTATTTTTACTATATTTTTAAAGGCTCATTTTTTATTTCTATTTTCCAAGATGGTTTCATATTTCATTTCTCATTTCGGCAACTATCATCTCGAATATACCACTGTAATTACTTTCTTTCACATTTGCATACACATATACATATACATATACATACATATATATATATATATATATATTACCACAAAACTGCTTTTCGATATCACTTCTATTACTGGAGAGAAGATCATGCTCAGCTTGACTATTCTAGTTCATGCCATAGTAGTAGGGGTGGCATGCTTAGCCCGACTCGTCTCAAATATTTTAGCTCGAGTTCTACTCAAATTTAAATTCAAGTTTGAATTTTTGAATTTGAAGTTGATTCATGTTAACTTTCTATATTTCTTGTATTATATTCTTATTTATATTTACTTATTTGGTGCTTGTACAGCTCTAAATAAGAGAATCCCTGTATAATTTTTAATTAGTTCAATACAAATTTATTTTTCGTCTACTTTTATTTTGTTAATATGGTATCACAACTAACCTAATTTTTCTTACCTATACATACCTACCACAATACCACTTTTACTATCTTTTCTCTATATTATCGAAAGTTCTTGATCATCACCCATGCCATCCATCCTACGACAACTTTGCCATCCCATACCACCGGAGCTACTTCTGCCACCCCAATTGCAATAGCCTTGTTACCATCGGCCACCTGCCATGCCACTTGTGCCCCATCTTCACGTTTAAGGAGGCATCTAAAATATATTGTCTGTGCCCACTTTTATATGCTAAGTATTTGATTGATGGGATTTTCAATTACAAAAAATTACTAGATGTCTTTGTTTTAGATACTAATTTTCACAGCTTCTTTAACCTTTTATCCTTGTGAGGTTATACACATTTTGGTAACCAGAATTTTCAGCAGGCACTATTTTTAGCCCGCTGCGCTGCCTAGTACAAATCCTTCCGATCTGTCGTTGGCCTCGCCGATTATAGTTGCTGCCAACCGTGATTACCAAAGTCGTTGCCTATCATGTAGCCCCGTGACAATCGATTGCTAGTATGTTTGTTCGAATTTTTTTGGACTGCTATGGGTGACAAATTCTACGAAATCTGATGATGCCTCGTCTAAATCTGATATTGTTACTAATGATGCCGTACTATCTGATTTTACACCGACTTCTTCTTTTATTGGTATAACTCTTCTTACTTCTACTTCTTGTAATTTATGAATCATTGACACATGTGCATTGCAACATATGTCTTGCTTCCCCTTTACCATAATGGACACTCACCTTGAGGGATGGGATCTAAGGTATGTAAATGTCGTTACTGGTACCCTTATTCATGTTCGAGCCATTGGCTTTGTTTGCTTATTCCCCCTTATTACCCTGCATAATATTTTATATTTGCTTGATTTTAAATAAAATCTTTTGTCTGTTAGTCAATTTACTAAAGATCTTTATCTTACAAATTTTTTTTCACACTAAACTGAATCATGTGTTTTCTAGGATGCTATTATGGGGACATAGATTAGAGTCGGTGAGCAGCATAACAATATCTATCTTTTCAAATCTGCTGCAGATGCTACCGCCTTGTCAGTTACCCCTTCTTTCAAGCTTTGTCAACGTCTGCTAAATCACCCATCTAGATATAGTGTTCCAAAATTTGGTTTATAATAAATCCCTTTGCGATGCATGTTAAAAGGGCAAACATTCTAGGTCAGGTTTCACTCGTTTACCTATTATGAGTACTTGTATTTTTAATAAAATTCATGTAGACAGTTGGGGTGGTTATATTCAAGGGTGTCATTATTTTTTAACTATTGTTGAAGAATTTTCACATCTTACTTGGGTATTTTAAATAAAATATAAATATGAGATGTTAAACTATCTTAAGCCTTTTTTTACTATGGTTCGTACTCAATATGATGGCACCATTAAACATGTTCAAACAGACAAAGGTTCCAAATTCACTTTTTCAGGCACTCAAGCATTTTTTCATGAACTGATTATTTTACATAAGTTGACATGCACTAAAACTCTAGAACAAAATGGGATTACAGAACGTAAACATCAACACATTTTAAACTGTGCTTCATGTTTATGATTCCAAGCCAATTTACCTATTTCGCTCTATGGTGAATGTGTACTTACTACCTGCATTTAATTAGTCGTATCCTTTCTACAAATTTAAATGGTCAAACTCCATAGTTTTAGCTTTTAAAATGGAACCTAGTTATGATAATCTCCGGATTTTTGGATGTTTATGCTACAAGCAAACCCTTAAACAAGTTCGTGACAAATTTCAACCTCATGATACTAAGTGTATTTTTCTTGGATATCCTTCAACTACTAAGGCTTATTGTGTGTTTGATATTGAAAATTAAAAAATTTTCATGAGACTATTTGTCTTTTTCATAATGCATCACAACCTTTACCCACTGCCACTATTCGCCAAATAAGACTTAATCTTGTACTTCCCCATAATTCTGACCCTTTTTGCAATTATAAGCAATTTCTACCAAGCCAAAATAGCCTAAACAAGCCATACAAGTTATGGTTAGCGTATCATAGCCTAGCCCAGCTTAGCTGACAGTCTTGACTGACCTGGTTCATCTATTGGCTGAGCCAAATACGACTATCCAATCGAACCCAATAGCCTTTGTCCAACTCATGCCTGCCATGCCTTCCCCGAACCCCCCACTGCCGTACCTAACATCCCCTGTTTCCTTTGACCGGTCATCCTAAATGTACTACTAAATGCCCCTCTCGTTTACGTGACTATGACTACCCCAATTTGCCTGATGATTCGAGTACTCTCAATGCTCTTTCATCTGCGACTTCCAGTATGGTATATTCTATCTCTTCCTATCTTTCTTACTTATATTTTCTTCCACTCACCTTACATTACTTACTGTTGTTAATTAAATTTCTAACCCTACTTCTAATCATATTGAGGTGCGACATTTACATTGGCGTGAAGCCATGGAGTCTAAGTTTCATTTCTTCACTTTGCATTTCTTACTGCTGTTAATCAAATTTCTGACCCTACTTCTTATCATATTGTATTGCAATATTTACATTGGCGTGAAGCCATGGAGTCTGAGTTTCGTGCCCTCAAAGCTAATCAGACTTGGATCTTAGTTCCTTTACCTCCAAGTAAGAAACTCATTGATTGTAAATAGATATATAAGACTAAACTATATGTTCATAGGTAAGTTGAATGCTATAAAGCACGATTAGTAGCTAAGGTATATACACAGGTCGAGGGCCTCGATTGTCATGATACTTTTACCCTTATAGCCAAATTGGTCACTGTTCGTAGCCTTTTATCTGTTGTAGCTACCAACAATTGGGAATTACATTAGTTGGATGTACATAATGTCTTTCTGCATGGTGATTTTAAGAAGATTTATATGACTTTGCCTTCAGATTATACTTGAAAGGGGGAAACTCACGCACGCCATATTCGTTAGTCCCTTTATGGTCTCAAGCAGGACTCATGGAATTAGTATTCAAAGTTATCTTTGGTGTTTGTTTTCGCTAGATATCGATAGTCACGGTCGGATCATTCATTTTTTATTTGTATTGTGGCCAGTTCATTTACAATTATTTTTATTTTTGTTGATGAAATTCTTGTTGCGGGGAATGACCCCAAGAGTATTGTTTCTATTAAATAGTTTCTTGCATATCGATTTTGTATCAAGGACTTGATCACCTTACAATATTTTTTAGGCTTAAAGGTTGCTCGAACCTCTGAAGGCATTTTCATTTCTTAGTGGAAATATGTCTAGGACATACTTTCTGATTCTAGCTGTTTGAGAGCATGGACAGTTGTTTTTTTTGTAGAATATAATCTTTGTCTTCAACCTGATGATGGATCTCCTTTACCCGACCCAAGTATTTATCTTCTTCTTATTTGTAGACTTATTTATTTGACTATTACTTGTCATGATATATCGTATGTTGTGTTAATTCTATCAGCTAGTTTATGCAAACTCTTACAAATGTTCACTTATATGTTGCTTATCGTATCCTTTGTTTTGTCAAGGGTATACCGGATCATGGTTTATTTCTTTATTATGATTGTGATATTCGTCTTACTACCTATATAGATTCCGATTGGGCTAGCTGTCCTACAACTCGATGCTCTACTATACTTTTTTTTTTTGGTCCTAGATTCTAATCATGTTTCTTGGTGTTCTAAGAAATAGGATGTGGTATCTAGATCGCCCACTAAGGGCAAGTATCAAGCTAAGGCTACCATGACTTGTTAGTTGCTTTGGTTGACAACACTCTTGCATGAGTTGGGAGTTCTTTTTACACATCCAATTCATCTATTTTGTGATAATAAATTTGCGGTTTATATTGCTCATAATTCGGTTTTCCACGAGTGTGCTAAGCATAATAAGATCGATTGTCATTTTATTCGTGAGAAGATGCATTCTAGTTTGATTATTTCTTAGCACAGTCTTGCTCATTCACAACTTGCGGATGTCTTTACTAAGCCACTTGGTCACGAGCTTCATCAGTTTTTCTCGCACAAGTTGGGCATTACAGATCTTCATACCTCAACTTGAGGGGAGTGTTAAAGTAGTGTTTTGATTGTACCACTTGTATTATTTTATTTTACTATTTAGTCCTTATACAATTTTATATATAGACATCCCCATATACATATTATTCATTGAATTAACACAAATTTATTACCCGATTTTTTTTTCTTAATAGAATAGTACCACAACGACATCCTTTTGAAACCTTCAGTTTTCCCCCACCTTTAAAAAAAAAAACAATAGAAACAATCTAAAATTTAGATAACTAAAACCAAGCTGAACGAAAATGAGAATTTGAAAGTGATTCTTCTATTTAATTTTTGGTTAAACCAAATCAGTTATAACACTAAGTCACCAGGTCGCGAAATGATAGCGGGAGCGTGAGAGCATTATATTTATAGACTAAAAAATTGCAAGGGTAAGAACGAGAGTGGGAGAAAGATTCGACAACTTAGTTCTAACTCATAGAACAAGCATGCTATGTATAGTCGCAATCCAAAGAAAATAGGGGAAGATATAGGAACAAGGTTACCTGACACTGTGTATGGGCGAACCAATATTTTTAGCTACAAAAATGTAATTTTGAGAAAAAAAAAAAGCAGAAACAACTTTATAATTTAATTTGAAAATTTTTATTTTTGCAGCGGAAAAACTTTTTTTCACATTTATATTTTTATGAATACTGTTGGTCACTCTTCACCCCAAACATATCCGGGACAAATTGAAACATCTTCACTTATCGAGGAGTATTTCGATAGACATTCGTAATCCAAAGGGTCATATCATAATAAATGCTCCCGAATTTGACGAGAAAAAAAAAAAAACCCTCGTTTGTCATAGCATTTATTATTGTCTGCAGCGGCTACAACTCGTTCGATTCGTCACCGTCCATTCGCGGCGGATTGATAATCGCCGATCATGGATGATGACGTGGACATGGCTGGGGCAGAAGATGGATCCATTCCAGTATCTCCTCTCTCTCTCTCTCTCTCCCTATCTCTCTATATCATGTTTTATTGTTTGGATTAGATTACAACTGTATTGAATTACGAAACCCTAGGAATTGGATGATATGAAGAAGAGGCTTAAAGAGATGGAAGACGAAGCGGTGGCTCTGCGGGAAATGCAGGCCAAGGTTGAGAAAGAGATGGGCTCTGCTCAAGGTATCGTTTTTATACGAGTAATGATATGCATACAAACTCAATGATTACGAAAACAGGAAGTACAAACTAATTATCAAGACACCGTGTTTTTGGAGAGAAAGAGGGAATGTGGATAGAGAGGGTTTGTGGCTTAAAAAATAAGGTGGAGTGACCGATTGTGGACCTAACGATTAGGCCTAGGTTGGGAATGTTGGTGCTTGGATAAATCCGCTTCTCAAATCTATTTTTTAAATTTGATTCTAAAAGCGGGTATGTTACTAGTGCTTGGTAAATAAATTCTAAAAATTGCTTTGATAAGTAGTATCGTGTTGGTAAAGTGGTGTTTTTTATTGTAACAAAAGGAAAAATGCGTATGTATGAGGAGTGTAACAATTATAATTGAGGTTGGTTTGGTAATTTATGACGGTAAAAGTTGGAGTTTTTGTAAGCGCCCCAATGTTGCTTCTAAAAGTACCCCTTAAAAAATCAGAAGCGAATTATTAAAAGCAAATGTTTTATTGTTTACCAAACACCTATTGCTACAAGTACCAAGAAAAACTGTGAAAAGCTATCCCAAACTGGCCCTTAGTTTGTATGCTTTTTTAGTATATATTGAGTTTGTATGCATATTGTTAATCTTTTTATACCGTGAATTTTTTTTATAGGGTGTTTCCTTAGATTTGTTTATCTTAGCACATTCCTTGCCAATTTAGCTATTTCCGCCACTAAATATTAATCCGCATAGCTCAAACTATAAATTTGAGGCTGAAATTGGAGTTTCGATCCAAACCCCTTTAACCTTAATCAGAACTGGGAATGGGTATTTAATCCAAGGGATCATGGTAGCACTCTTCCTATTTTTTTGGAGGTTGAGTAATATTTGATACGCTGATGGGAGGGTTAGCTTACATTTAATCTCTAAAACTTGGGATAGGTTAAGTATTAGATACACTAATAGGATGCTATTTTAGGTGCACTAGTGTCAATGTCTTTTGTAACCCCTAAATTTTAATCCTATCCTTTCGAGTTTAAAGTATAGGCTGGTACTCAGAGTATGTTCACACCAGATCCTTTAAACATGAAAATAGGTGATGCTGTTGAACAATAGTCCCGTAGTTCACGGGGAGAACTGTGGCAAACCCCCAAAATTTTTATTGAATTGAATAGTGTTTAGATATACTTTGGGATGGTTTCCTTGGATTCAAACACTAAAATTTATTGTAGGGACTCATTTAGGGGCGCCAATCGGAATGCCCTAATTGTTCTTATATAGGTTTTGTTTTTCACATTGGTGTACATTGGCCAGGTCAATGTAATTATCATCCATAAAAATGCTCAAATTTTGGATAGGAAATTAGACTAATTTCTGGCACCATTCTGAATTTGTGATACTAGGTTCAGAAACTGGGAAATCTTTTTTCCTATTCACTGATATTGGAATGCGAAATGTAAGGGAGAAGATAAGGAAATAGACTATTTTTCTACTTGTGAATATAATAATGAGAAAAAAGAGTGGAAGTGAACAATGAAGAGATTTTTTTTTTTTTCACATTTGTGCATTGTCTAGGTTAGTGAAATTATCATCCCTAAACCTACGCACATTCTGAGATAGGAAATAAGACTTAATCTTCGCATTTGTCTCATTTGTTATGCTAGGATTAGAGAATGTGGGGATTTTTTGTCCGGTAAATGACAATAATTGCATTTTTTTGATATTGGAGTAAGGAATGCTAGGGAGAAGACAAGGAAATAGGCTGTTTTCTCTATTTTTAATAGTAAGAAAAAAGAGTAGGAATGAACAATGAAGAGAGTTATGTACATGTATTCATGGATGTTAATTTCGATACATATCTTACCTTGAGCACTTCGTACATATCGGAGGTCTGTTGTGGTATAGAGCAAATCTTGGTCAATAATGAAGTGTATCGTATGAGACAAACCTAATCTCGTATCGATAGTGAATCGTCGAGATACTGTGATAAACTCAAAAGTCGTAACTAAGACCAAAGTAACCCAATTAAACACTCCCAAATCTGTTTTGAAGAGTCGCGTATGTTTCTAATTTCCCTATTCTCTTAGTGCCAGAAGAAACCCTAACTGCAAATCAAACTTAGTTGCTCGATTCGAGTGAATTAGAGCTAATGAGACAACGGAATGATATGGTTTGCAGAGAGAGACGAATTGATCACTGGTTAAGGACGATTGTAGATCGAATTGGGTTAGGGGAGACGATGGTCTCTGTTTGGGAAAGAGATACCTATAATATGTGTCTGTATGGGTTGTATGCTTGGATTGAAGGACTCACTCGGTTATAATGGCATTTTGGTAAATTCATCTCTAATTATTTATTTCATTACTTATTTATAAAAAAAAATGTTGTCTGTATGTATAATTTGATAATTGATGAAGAACTCTGTTTAAGTTTTTATTAATTATCCTTTTTAAATATTAACATTATATTATTAGTAAGTTTTTTTTGTGTGTGTGAATTATATGATAACATCTATAAAAATGAATGAGGTTTTTTTCCCCCTAAATAATAGTAACCTTATGACAAGATTTTGCATCTTAATACTATATTATGTCTCCCCAAGTGATATATCTGTTTTTTATATTTTCATAAAAAATATTTCCAAAAAAAACTTACAATATACGAAATGATACGAGACGAGACGCAAAATTATAAAAAAACCATACGTGACCGAGACACGATTTGACAACCTTGCATGTATTGATACAAGTTGTTTGCATTTGTATACACTGTCCGGGCCAGTGAAATCATCATCCAGAAAAATTCCCAAATTTTGAAATAGGAATAAAGACTAAATTATTGTGCTAATCTACATTTTATGATAGTAGATTTAGAGACTGGGAAATCCTTTCCTTCTCCACGGTAACTGAGTAATTGCCTGTTTTTTGGATTTTTGAATGAGGAATGTGAGGGAGAAGATAGGGAAATAGCCTGTTTTCCTCTTTGTTAATATGAGAAAAAGAGTAAGATTATAAGAATGAACAAGGAAGAGAGTTTATGAGCTTGTATAGGTACGGGTTTTCCTGTTTATTGTCATTTCCCCTAGTAAAGTCAAGATTGCAATACACTTACTATTTCCAATATCTTAGCATTCCAGGGATTAATTTTCATATGTGTAAGTCTCTTCTCTAGCTATTTTCATTTTCCTTAATTATGTTCTTTTGCATGACGATAGTTTGAACACAAAACCCATAGAAAACCAAAAATGCTCCGGGGGAGGTCTTTCTTATTGCTCCTGCAATCAAGATTTCTTGAATTAGTCATGAAGTCATCTTGTAGGCATTCAGACTCCTAAATGATAACCCTACTATGGTGGCAGATCGTTGCCAGGAGAGACCTTGTAAAACTTCTGCTCAGGGTGATCTTCACTTAAAAAAAACCTCACTTCTCTCTCTTATCCAGCAACATTTTTTTTACACAGTTATAATCTCACTGTTGGTGCCGTATGGCTATGTAATCCTTGCATATCGCATAAAGTAATTTATTTTGTGCTCTCTGGTATTTGTTCTAGATAATAGTGTAAACTAGGGACCACCAGTATCAATCTGGGCACTTTTTTAGCTGCTGCTAATGCTGTACTGCTATTCTTTGAGGGAATGATGCAGTATCTGCTTATATTTCTGTACCTCTTTTTCTCTCTTTTTTTTTTTTGTAATTCTTAGTTCATGAAAGTGCAAAACTAGAAGGGCAGTATAATCAAGCAAGTCGGATTTTGTTGGTTGATCGGTCTTAGTTTTTGATTGTCTGATATATCGTGCTATGTTTTGCACTAAGATCATGGTGTTGGTTTTGAGTTATTTCTACTTACTTTCTAGCTCATACGTTTCAGATCCCACTGCAGCAGCAAGTCAGGCAAATAAGGAGGAAGTGGACTCTCGGTCAGTTTTTGTTGGCAATGTGAGCTTCATACCTATGTTACATTATTATCAAACTGCGTCTTTTTAATTATTTTCTAGATTGTTGTGAGGTGAAATCTCGGAGAAATTTAAGCAGATCCTTACTATTTGAATATTAGTAGCATGATTTTTTAATTGGAGACAGATTGTTTCAACTCTATCTGGCAATTGAATACAGAGAAGCTACTACCTTTCTGTATTATACTTGGGATTTCCTGTTGTGACATTTGGTTCTGGACAAGTTTTTTTCTAATTATATAAATGAAGCAGTTGAATACCTACGCTCTAGGTATCTAACTGTGTCAGTTTTTAGGTAGTACAAACACTCCAAAAGTAGCACTTTACTTCTCAGGTGCTTTATTAGACACTCCTCCAACACGAGCTTCCTCACATCTAGACATGCCTCAATGATATTTTTTTACCTAACATGCGATTGACAATTCATATTGACTTGTAAAATGTGTTTTAGTTGTGTTCCCATCCATGCTGGTGTGTTAAGACTTAGTTCCCTGTTTGTCCATTCAAGCTGCTAGTTCATAGGGCCAAAGCGGGGCACTTTTTCCTCTGTCCTTCATTCCTATTGTCTCATTTCCTATTTTCCCATAAGAAACAAGCTACTGATTCAGTGATTTATTTGATATACCCTTTCTAGGCATTTTCACATTCTTGTGTATCGTGATACGTAAGAATATTGATGTGTGCGGTGTGCCTGTCACATCAGTTTCAAGTTCTCGTGTCTCAATTTTTAACCACAATCGCAAGTTTTGATTTTTACTTATTTGGAGTTTGGTATTGTTTTTTATTTCCTTCCAAGAGGTGCAGGGAGTGGTGGGGGTTAAAGTTGTTTTTCCCTTGAGACATTTTTGTAGTGGGAAAAGACTAGAAGTGCAACGTGGAAATAGAAATATAGCAGAGAAGCTTGCAAATAGAAGCCTGAAGGAAATGTGCAGGCATAAACTAGGGAAAGTGGAGATGTTATGGAGCTTTGTACTACTTGGAAGTTGCTTTTTCATTTGTATTTCTCTGTTATCCTGGAATAAAGTTGTTGTATCCTTGGAAGGTTTAGCAGAGTATGAATAAATTAGCTCATGTATTGCATGTTATATGGTGTCTTTTCTCACTCAAAAGGTGGTAGAAAGTGCTTTCGGGATTTTATGTGATCGCAATATGCCTCACCGGTTAAAAGGAAAGTTTTCCAGGACCGCGGTAAGGTCAGTTTAGTATGGAAGTGAGTGTTGGAATATTAGGAGACAAGATGAGTGTAGCAGAAATACGTATGTTGAGATGGATGTGTGAGAAGATTTGGAAAAATAAAGTTAATAATGAAAAGATCCGTGCAAGGTTAGGAATGGCGCCAATTGAAGATGAGATGAGAGAGTTTTTTAAGGTGATTTGGGCATATAAGAAATAGGCCTATCAGTGCACCGATTAAAAGTGTGAGACTTGATGTGGTAACAGTGAGAATTGATAGAAGTAGACCTTTTAACTACGTGGATGAAAGTGGTTGAGAAAGATATGCGCCTAGCAGAATTAGACGAGCAAGTCGCCTTGGACAGAAATAGGTGGCTTCAATATAGATCTTATTTTGGTTTAATTTAGCCGAACCCAATTTATTGGGATTTTGAGGCTTTGATGATGATGATGATAACAAGTGCTATGTTAGTGCATCCTTAAGACCATACTTGCTGCTTTGTATTCTTTATTTGGTTTGACCAGTACCATTTGATTTCCTCTTTAATTTTCTTTACAAATGGGTAGTACTTGATGACCAACATCCTGGAGAGCTGAATCCAAGGCCTTCATCTTTGCCTTGTTCTTTTTATCTCCCTTGTTTAGGTATATACTCTTGCATTTTGATATACAACTACTCTTCACATGTGATTCTGATGTTGTGTTGAAGTAAAATACATTTTTTCTTCTATGTTTTTTGGGTTTTCCCCATTTTGATTTCCTAAATGGGAACTTGCTACTTAGGTGGATTATTCTTGTACTCCAGAGGAGGTGCAACAACATTTCCAGGGGTGTGGGACTGTGAATAGGGTCACCATTCGCTCCAACAAGTATGGGCAACCAAAGGGTTACGCATATGTGGAATTCCTTGAAGCAAGTGCCGTCCAAGACGCTCTTTTGCTTAATGAATCTGAACTTCATGGCCGCCAATTGAAGGTTAAACAAATTATTGATGTTTAATACATTTCATGTATCTATCTAATGGTTAAATATCTTTTTGTTTTGAAGAAATCCATGGTCAGCGTTTGACGGGTAAACCAATTACTATTGACGTGCAATACGTTTCTTGTTGTCTAACTAGATCTCTCGTTGTCTTGAATAATCTGAAGTCATTAACTGAATTTTTTAAGTAATAAGGCTTACCTTCTAATTTCTATTTAGGTATCAGCCAAACGGACCAATGTTCCCGGGATGAAGCAATTCCGGCCACGTCGTCCAAACCCAATGATGGGTTTCCCACCTCGGGCTGCATTTGTCCCACCTTACATGTTTTCTCCTTATGGATATGGGTAAGTTCCACGAATATTTGGTTGTGATTCTGGAAACCTTTTCTTAGTTATGAAAATAGAAGCAGTGCTAAGAATGTATTTAAATAATGGGTTTGGCGAATAGTTTTCCTATAATTTCAAAACTACAACTCTATTTCTAACCCGTAAAATGTTTGATTCTGTTTTTTTTTTCATCATGGGAAAAGGTGTTATCCTAGTTTCATTGTTTACTAAATAGAGAAATAAAGACTGAGGACTAGAACTGAAAATTCTGAAAACTTAACATAATGATCACTCATTTTCGTATCATTCTTGTATTCGTGGTTCAAGATGCCACTGGCTATGTCCTTTTCATAAAAATCAATCTTGTCGAACTATTACAACGTTGGTTCTTCAAATCGTTGGCTTTGTGAGAAAACCTTTTCCAACTTCCGCCAACCAACTTTCTTACACCGGCTAGTGGAGTTATTTGTTCCACTTCTCTTCCGATTGCTGATAGTTTTGTATTCACTGCATTGCAGGAAAATACCGAGGTATAGAATGCCAATGCGCTACAGTCCCTACTACTAAAACATACGAGAGCACAACATACTTTGTTTGGTAGTAGGAAAAACTTCATGTTAGCCAGTGAGACTGTCTGTTTTGGAATTTGGTTTTTGAAACTCGCGGTTGTCGGTTAAACTTAATCTGATAATTGTTATCATTATTTACTTATTTTTCATGTATGTCGTCGTGCGTGTTTCCCTACTGTAAATTCAGTGCATTTTGCCAATTTGCAGCCTCCCAAGAAGTGAACTGATGGTAAAGGTTTTATGCGGTCGGATACTTGAAACTGAATTATAAGTAAAGATTTTACGGACATTATGAAATCGAGTAGCATCTCCCTATATGGTGAATATAAGCGGGCACCTACACAGAATATGCAATGATTTTACATTAAATCTTGGTGATGAGTAAGAGCTATGGATGATACTCCCTCGGTTCTATTTTAATAAACTTGTCTTCCTTTTTACCCCTGTTATTGTTTTAAAAAAGTAACTGAATAGTTACTTTATTATAATGTCCTTATTTATTATAGTAATTTAATTATTCCATCCATTATGAGTTGGGCAAAATGGTAGCATTAATTATAAGTATTGTAAGAAAGAAAGTAAAAATATTTTGGATTTCAACAATATTAATTAATCTTTCTTAATATTTGTGAAAAAAGAAGTGATCCTATTAAAATGGGACAGATGGAGTAGATAATAGAAAAGTGAAAGCTCGAAGAGTTTTTGGTTTTGAAATGGTCATGCTAATTTTTGATTAACCTAAGACATGACTATGAAATATAATAAAAAGAAAACGAGTATTTATTATTGCTATTACAAAATCACTGGCAAATGCTTATTTTGGAATAATGTCTCTTTGTAGCTCCTAATTAGTGACATATTATTTTTTCTAGTAAGCACTAGTAGAAAAACTGTTTGTTTGCATTGTTCTAGAAGATATAGTCCTATTATACTTTTAATGTGTCATGGAGCATATTCCAGGATATTCTCAGCCATTTATCTATTAGAAACTGGCAATTATTTACTGAAATTTATAGGACATTGATTCTATACACCGTCCTAAATTAGGAAAGCAAATGAACCGTTTTGTTTTGGAATAAGTACAGGTACGGTTTGGATTCATTTATTTATAAATGAATTGAGTCTGAATAATAAATTAAAGCTCGTTAGTTAAACGGGCCAAATTTGAACAATTATTGGTTCGACTTGTTAAATACTTGGGCACACTCGATTATTTTTAGAACAATAAGATATATAAATTCAAGTTTAAAAAGTACATTTACATACTTTAAATATATATAATTCAGAATGAATATTTTCTATATCTATATCTATATATCTATNNATGATATATTCATATTAATATTGGCTTTTTTAAAGTTGTATTTGGCATATGAGTTCAAATTTATGCCATTGAAATAAGCCAAGCCTAATAAGCTCGTCTAAATGAGCCAAGTCTTATATACTTAGGCTTGAATTGTTTAGCCAAATGAGCAGAGCCGAATTTTGAATGTAAAGCAAGCCAAACCCGATCGGAGCCTAAATTGAATTTTAACAAGTTGTAGCCGAATTTGAGTAGTCTTACTGAATAAATAACCCAAGTCTGATCAACCCAAGACTTGGCTCGACTTATTTACATTCTTAAATTCAAGAAATGCAAAAATTTCAAACACAAAACACACAAAAGTTTGTAATCGGGGCTACCTTCGGCAACCTGATACCTTAAAATCAAGCAAATTTGGTACGTTTTGTGCTAATTTTTTTTGCATGAAATTGTGATAAGAAAGGAAATATTATATTTGAATTCAAAACTTTTTATAAAAATATATTTTCTTTCATTGTTTTTTACTACTGGGAATCATTGTATCAAATGGGATTTAAAATTTTGTTACTCCGGAATAACTATTCAATTAGTTGCCAAAATTTGGACAAGAATACAACATTTTAACTTGCTCAAGTTTCAACATCATAGAAACCACAGTTACGTACGAGGCAAACCAGAGGTGGTTACAGCCCCAAAATTTTTTACAAAATATGTATATAAATATTAAAAAAAAATTATAATTTT
>MKEJ01027651.1:0-15036 GCA_001753735.1 Embelia ribes
AGCTGCCAAATCGTGTATCGTAAACACACAATAAATTGCATAAAATTATCATCCATCTTAAGTTTCCTTGACAAAAGCAAATTATTATATACGTTCATCAGAATGCCAATATCAAATAACCGTTGGTATGGCATCCGGATAAACACTTTATTCTCAAAAAGCTATTTCAAAACATAATATCAAATAATAAGATGTCAACCCCTCCTATAGATATGTCGTGCAACCTCGAGTCACGGAAAAAAAATTTTGGTAACAAACAAATTTCCTGGAACAAGAATAGTGTTCACATTACCCCAAGACCCAAAAGTTTACGCGTTTCAGTATCAAGGGCTCCTGGCTTTAAACCATCATACTTTCCACTGGAAGAATCTTGATAATATCGGGTGGGGTTGCGAGAATTGGCATTTAGGTTACGCTTGGAATTATGTTCCTTCCGAGCACTATTGACAGCAGCATTATCACGAGGCTTTGGACATTCCTTTAATGCATGGTCGTAGGCCCCACAATTGAAACACCGAGAAGAATCGATCATTTCCAAGCCCCTAGAATGCAACAAGCTCTTGTAAGAAAAAATAGAAAGAATAAAATGAGAGCAACCCATGAATCAAAACTTATATCACTTCATCATATAGGCCATATGGATAGCAAAAGTTGGCTTCATCATAAGCCAGCCATCTACAGCAGACATAACACATCAGCAAAGATTGCCTTCCCGCTAATAGCAATGATGCTAAACAATGTAATATTTGAATTGCCAATTTATTTCAATGGATAGCAAACTAATGAAATTTTTTTCTACATTAAAGTCTCAGCCACGAAACAAAATTAAGGGCAAAAAAATTGATCATAAAAAGAGCGGTAGTACAATTATCTTTCAACAATTTCAGCTTATTTGGCAAATTTTGAAGCCATGATTCATGATATAATTTGAACAGGCATCTATCAAACCTACCAAATGGGGGGAAATGTTTTTACAGAGAGATGGAAGAGCATACCCTTCCAGATTACTGGAAAAATCTGTCGAAGTCAAGGCCCATGAGTATCCCCGATCATAAAGCGGAACAGACTTGCTATCAATTGGAGTTATCTCCGTATTATGTTGGCATCCTATGTGGTTGTCCATCCAAACAGACTACATATGTAAAAACCATAATCAGATTCGATATAATATATGAGCACTAAATCAATTACAAGAAAATCAAAAAACCAATGAATTGGGTGGACTTATTTGAAAATTTCAAACTTAGTCCAAATTATCATAGCAGAGAGATAAACAGGCTAATTTAAAAAGCTAATTGGGAAGAAAAAAGCAATTAAAAAGTAAAGCATCACCCCGCCCCATGATAGGGAAGACAACAAACAGTTCCACTGACTTGATCACTTCAAAAAGAAAAGCTTCATATATCTACGCACTACATTAGTATCAGCTCAAAGAATGCAAAAAAGGGGGCATGGAACTATACATCTGTGCATGCAATATGAAAGCTAAAAAATATGCAAGTTACAAGCACACAAAATCAACACCGGAAAAGGCATGAAAAAGAAAGTGGGAGCATTAGTAAGCAAATCCAGAAACTAAACAAAATGAAAGAACCATTGACTTTTGAAGCTTTGAAATTTGAATGTTTTCTAGTGTCTTCAAATTTCCGAAACTATCTCCGGTAAAAACAATTGATTCCATGAAAGCTAAACCTTTAAAAAGACAAAGGATGTCCTCCACATTATGCCAAATATAAATTTATGTTATTTGAAAGAAATTGAAACAAGAAGTACAGGTGCATATTGAAGAAATACAATCCAGATTATAGAAATCTGACAGAGTTATCACGAGCCTTAGTATATCTTATTAACTTGAAGTCTTAATTTTTCTTAATTTCTTTCCTAATGATGTCAAAGCACATTGTAGAAGTACAATAGCAAAAGAATCCTCTTCTAGAGCTGGTTCCTCTGTTAAACTTGTGTATACCATAAGCAGTTGGAGAGTTTTTGTTCTAATACAAGTGTTCTTTCTGTTAACAATTATGGGCCATGGCACACAATTTTGCAACTACTTTGTAATGATAAAGGATTAGTAGAGGTGATTCAGATGGCCACATACTCAACCTGAGAAAGTAATTCAAAAACCAATTTTGACCACTATGAAGAACAGATACAAATTATCCAGAAAAATGAGAACACGGTATTTTGATGAATATTCTAAAGCGAAATACCACTGCAGAAGAATCACTTGGACCAATATGAAGTGCAGGGAAGTATGTCCTTTCACCAGATTCTAACACATCAGAGGGATCCTGAATAAAAGATATAGAAAAAATCAAAATCTTTAGAACTTGATTAAAGATTAAAGCTAATAAACACAGTAGCTAAATCTCAAATAACTAACATACAACATCCAAGCAGAAGTCCCACAAGCTTAAGTTCATAGCATGTAAGCACAAAAATAAAGATCAAGCTCTCAAGTACAACTTGGAAGGTGAGGCAAAGAACTAGAAAGTTATACTGAAGGAAAACAACATTGGCAATACCACCATCATTCATGAGAATTGAACCTAGGGCTAGTTTGAAAATGAGCTGCTTCACCTAGGCTCAATTGACCTTACGCTGGGCCACTCATCAGCGGAAAAGAGAAAAGACACTTGAGCTGGATTTGAATGTAAGTAACTTTAAACTTATCCCAAACCTTTCAAATGCTATCAGCATAAACTCAAAAGAAACAAAAACAAAAACCAAAAAAGAAGTATTTGCATTTGGAGTGCGTAAAGCATTTACCATCAATATTCCACTTGATCAGCGAATTCATCAATAAAACAGAATATTATGATTCAAAGATAAAGGCAACAAAATAAACCAGAGAAACCATTTCCAAGAAAATAAATGAAACTAAGACACAATTAAGGCTTACATGAGATGAAGAACGATGTTTTGCATGCCATTCAGACCATTGCTGTAATAGCTCTTCAAGCTTCCGTTTGCTGTCTCTGTTAAAGCACATTGTTCCTTTTAGATGTTTGACTTATATAACACACCTGTTTTGGAGGCACTCTCCATGGAAGGGCAAAAGAAACATGCAGCTCTTCTCTGGTAAATATACCTTGTTAAAAAGTTAAACATCACTTTCACCGAAGGTTGCTGTTCATCAACCATTATCCTGGCTTTCTTAGTACCAGATAGAGCTGGCAATGCAAAATTAGGGAGAACGTTACATGAGATAGTGAATAAAAATTTCAGCTTTCAGCGGCACAAGCTTGCACTAGACACTTGCATGTGCAAGTTGCAACACGTGCACAAATGGTCATAGACAGATAAATTTATACATGCAGAGAGATGGGAAGGGTAACTGCTAAATTCAAACGCGCTATGTTCTTTTCTCTTTGTCGTAAACATTAAGATTAGAACCAAATAAAAAAAGATTATTTCACTATATACTAGCCAAGTAGAATCTCTATTCCAACATAAAGCAATACAACAAAAGAAAATAGTAGTTTTCAGGATACAATCACTGACAGGACTTCCTTTTCTCTTTGGTCTGCCAATAGGACTTTTCTCTTTTACACAACCATTTTCAGATTGCACTCCAGAGTTTAAGCAATTTGCATCTTCAACAACTGATAAAACTTCTTTCACTTCAACTGTAACTTCCACAACAGATGAACTCTCCATCAAACCTCCATCCAATTCTACACCTTGCAAAATTCCATCACCAGCTTGTACAACATCAGCATCAGCTGTCCCTGGGACTTCCACATCTAACTTGTTTTCATTTACTTTTAAATTCTGTCGTTGATGATCAGTACTGCAAGACTCGCTGATTGAGTCACGTAGTTCGGCAATAACTCCTTCACACCCGGCATTGCTAGAACCAGGAAGTACATCAATCAAATCCTCAGTCTGCATATTCTACTAAAAATCACTTCCAGTGCGACGCTAAATTCACAAGAAGTCACTCTGCAAAGGATTGCATACACCGATTAAAAAAATATAAAGGTAAGAAGTAAACTGTATCAAAGAGAACTAGGAACAAAAATCACCCTGATTGAGGAAGAAAATCAAATATAAGCTATCCGATAAGGAAAATGATAAACAAACGAAAAACTCATAATTCTTTACAAAAACTCGATCAGTAACAATGCATTAGGTAGCGAGAAAGAACGGTGAATAATTTTCTTCCACTAACGGTGAATATATTTTCTTACAAAAGCAGGCATTGATGCATTACACATAAGCAAACACACATGTAGAGCCCACACCTAATGCATATGCCACATACATCCCAGCCCGGTTGTTCATGAAAATCTCTACCCTGGAAGTGCAAGAAAATTAATCACTTCTAGGTACAGGAGTACCCATCTCATTATAAAGTTACAAAAACATACCGACCCAATAACATTCCTAATGTCACCCATAGACAAATGAATTTGACGATAAATACTACACAACAAGAAGGTGAATTTATACTTCAATTGGTTAGATTAAATTTGTTTATCTCACTATGTCCAAATTTTCATGCAAAAAGCAATTGCCTAAGCTTTTTCCAATTCAAATAAATCGCTTAAGATTAAACCCTAGATTACAACAACAGCCGAAAAACAACTCAGAATTAGGGCAAAGGTAATAAAAACATATAACAATTCAGCTCAGAAAGAGATTAAAACACAATACAATATGCATATGTTTCAAATAATATAAATAAATTAATTTGTTCGTTATATAACAACGTCAAAATTTTCAGGCGAAACACTACTTTCTAAGCTTAAACTATCTCCTCTAATTCACAACAGTGCAGAATTGGGGCAAAAGTAATACGAACCTAAATTAGACACAAATTCGGCTTAGGAGAAGTTTAGAACACAATCAAAAGTGAAATATTCAGATAATCCGGTGATACAGACATACATACACATAAATCAATAAGAATTAGGGCAAAGGGAATATAAACATATAATCAATACCAATTCAGTTTGGAAGAAGTTTAAAATTCAATATTTTGCCGAATTATGAGTTGAATAAGAATTAGGGCAAATAAATAATCTAACTTCACCATTCTTAATTTTTTAAAAATAATTGCAATTGTTAAGATAATAAAAAGATTTAAGCATGACGAAATTATATTATGAGAAGCATACCAATTCTCCGGCGAGATTAACCGGTAGCGTCGTCGGTGGCCCGCCGTCGATCGGGTAGGGTTTGAGAGAGAGAGAGAGAGAGAGAGAGTGGGTTTTGATTAGATCTTGAATACTTAATGGGGACCCAGATCTGCGAAAACCCGGTTCGTCGTCGATCGAGCTTTTAGTATATTTTATTATTTATTATACTGCATCCGTTTCCAAATATGTATCACTTTATGCATTAAATATTCTAATTTTTGGTAAAAGATATATACAAATTAATTGAATTCCTTTCATTAAATGTATATTTTTTATGGAATAATTAAAATATTTAATTAAAATAAGATAGATAGGATTCAAAATAGAGCAATGAATGTATTCTTAATTTTTAAAGTGACTTATTTTAAAACAAATAAATTTATCTAAAATGATACCTATTTTGAAACGAAAAAAATATTAAATTTGTATTCAAATCGAGTACAATTACAAAGATACTTGTTCCGGTTAGGCTTGCAAGTTCGAATAAAATATATATTTAAATATGTTTATCTATGTAATAATTATATGATGAAAGGGTAGGATTTGACGGCAAAAGCTACTATGTAAATTTTACTCGGCATATCGTGATCGTCCATTTTCGAATAAGAAATTAAGATTGAATATAAGAATTTCAATATATATATATATTTATTTAATCTCAGTTTTTTATTTAAAAATAAACGGTCACAATACATCCTACTAAACATACCCCCAATCCAAATCTAATCTAATCATTAAAAAATATATATATATATGAGTTCAGTTGGAATCTTTATATTTTTGGCCAAAGTCACCATGAGCCGGAAGGTAAAGAACATCTAATATTCAATATAAATACGATACAACAGCATTCACATAGCTAAGTTGGAGTCACTTGTTTCGTATTCGCCACCAGTTGTTAGAATGGGAGATTGTATATTAATAGAATCGTTGAATAGCTACTCGTGAGCAATTTTATAAGAGCTCAGCTCCTTTAAAAAATAAGGGTGGAAAGAGCCTGATTATATGGCTCGTCTATTAAACAAGACAAGTTTGAACTTTGACAAGCTCGGATTTTTTGCTCTAGAACCTTGCTCGAGCTTTTCTATATTACCTAATATATATAAACATATATGTATAAGTAATAGATATGTATGTAATTTATATTTGCCTCAAAAGACAAATATAGAAGATAAATCAAATTCCATTTATATGATTGGAAAACAGGATTTGATGCAAAAAAAAAAAAAAAGAATTCTATTATCCCTGTTTTTCTAGCTTCGCTTTTCATTTATCTCCACGTTCATGTGCCATTTATTTCTCTTTCAACTTACCAAAGGGTGTGCCGGAACAGATCAATACGATAGCTGCCCGTGATCAGCTTGTTTATCTAAAGATTCAAACAAAGGCCTGATTTTGAGACTTCAATATCGAATGAGCCAAGTTTGAATAGAGAAAAACTTTGCTCAGCTCATCTCCGTAACAAATCTTGTTTAAACACCCAAAGTTTGTGCTGGCTAATTATGATATATTGAAAGTAATACATTATGGTTTTGTTTGTTTGCAGTTTTTAAACTAATAAGATAATTTATTTTTTACTAAGAAAATAATTAGATTTATCAAGTTTAAAATTTTCAGTTTATTTAGACTAAAATAATATATAAGCTCAGTTTAAAAGTTGATCAGCTTAATGCTATCACATTTTTAAGTAATAAATCTAATAAACTAAAGCTTATAAAGTGAAACAAAACCTATATTTTTTCAGGAGAAATGAAGTGAGAAAGTTACTATAAAGGAAGGATCAAGGTTTCCTAATACCAATAAAAATAGAGTCATCATAAATATGAAAAATTATTTTATATTTTATATTGAAACAATTAAATTAATTACATAAAGTAAAATATTTTTAAATATATTTTATTTAAATAATAAAATTGATTACATAAAGTAAAATATTTTTTTATGTTATAAAAAATTAAGGGTCAAATCTTACTACTAGTATGCAATAAAATAATTTTATTATACACACATACACACGCATATATATACATATATATATACATATGCATATACATATTTTTTGAGCTACTCGTGAGCTAATGAGTCGAGTAGCTCACTACTCAAGTTTGACTCGAAATTCAAATAAAGTATGCTAACATATTCGTGCCCTACTTGTTTAGTTTATGAGCCGAGGTCGAACCGAGTAGTTATCGAGTCAAGTTTGAGATACTTGCCAGTAGCCCTACTCGTTGCCACCTCTACTGCTATAGCATTCATTCTAGCATTTCTATTAAATTTGAACTCTTACTTTCTAATAAATCATGTATTTTAACGAATATAAATTTATCAAATCAATCTTTGTAAACAATTTTTCTTCTAGATTATTTTAGTTGTATATAAATAAAAAAAATTGTAAAAAAAAAAAAAATTAGTGTGCCTTTTTATTTTGGAAAATAAAAAATTAATTTATATATATATATATATAATATAAATATTGATTTTCCCATTGGAAAATTTTACTATTATACATCTAAAAAGGTTTCTGAAAATAAGAAAATTGATTTGACCAAATTTCTTGTTACTTTCTCATTTCCCGGGGAAGTTGCCTTAGAAAAACTGTTGTCAATGCCCTTAGCATTCGGCTACTAAAATAAAATATTCACACAATTAGTTAGCTCGACTAACTTTGATCCTTACATTTAATCTAGAAATATAGTATGTGGTAATTAATTAAAAGATTTAAATAATGGACGTAATAAATAGAATAATAATATTCATAAATTTTTTTGAATATTAACTGTATTCTAACTTTTTGTGACAAGATGTTATCCACTAATCTTATCCTTAAATATTGAACCTACCCATAAGATTCAACAATTAAGATATAAGATTATTCATACAAGAATTAGTATTCAAAATTTTGTATGCATATCATTAGTGTTTTAAATAATGAGCAAAGCTTTATACATTATGAATTTTTGAGAGAAATGTGAGAGAGAAAACGTCAAATCAATTAGAACACTCACAGCTGCATTTCAAAACAATCTTTCCCTTTATCAAACGAGAAAAAAAAATGAGAAATATGGTCCAAAATTGTTCAAATAAATCTTTCTATTTTCTAGAAATGCAACACTGATTTTTTCCAATAAAAAAATTAATATTTATTTTTTCTACTAAAATAATATTTTTTTCAGCCAAAACAAAGAAAAAATGCCACCAACATATTCGAGAAATATTTTTTAAATATATATTGATAGATTAGTCACATAAAAATTTTGATTAGAAGACTAGAAAATATTTAAGTTTTATATTGTAAAAAACATGGATTTATAGAAAGTTGTAATTTATAATAAAATGAGAAAAGACTTCTGATGCATTAAAGCAAAGACTGCTCATTCTAAGCAACACAGTAATGATATTTACCCAACAAAAAACACGAATAAAATGCGGTTTAATAAATTTATGTAAAAATAAAGTTCCTAGTACATTTCATGCTGCAAATCATCCTCTATGATACACTTGGCACAAGAATTTCAAGAGAAATGTGACGAAATGGAAAATTTCAAATTCGATAACAAGAATTTTGTTACCAATAACATGCATATTTATCAGAAATTTACTTCTAAGAAAATGATACTCCTTAAATTTCCCAGAAAGAAAAGAAAATAAAACAGAAGAATTACAAAAAACAACAATAACTTTTAACACACAAATGTCAACGGAGTTCTCAAAATTTTTACAACAAAAACTTTTGTTTCCACCCCAACACAGAGGTTCTCAATGCATAACTTTTTAGCAAGTTCGATCCAAAAACGAGCCATTGGTAATCACAAAGACTCATAAATAATCCTCCAAACTTAATTTTCATACTTTGTATTTGTAGCATTTGACTGTTACTCGAGACGATGCACGTTGAAATAGGCTAATTGCTTGAAAAGTTCTCAAACACTCTTCTTCGGTAAGCCTAATATGCAGCCTTATCTCCATTTCCTCAAGCATAGTGGATTTGGCTAACAGAAGCTCAATTAAAAGCAACTCCGACTGCTTGCCAGTTATTTTCTCCATATACGCGTGTCGAAGCATATTCAGAGTGACATCTGAAAAACGCCCAGGTTGGTAAATTCCAATCGCAGGCTCAAAATTTGGTACACCGGTACATGCCCTAACAATAGAAAAATTAAATATAAGTTCATCTAAAATTTTCTCGAATAAGAATAATCAAAAGAATGAATATCACAAGACATAGTAGAAGAAGAGTAACTTACTGTAACCCGAATCATCTCCAAGTTTGGGGAGCGCCTAATCAAGCAGAAGACATTTTGAGCCACTTCAATATCTTGAAACAAAACATCGGTTAACTCGATGAATGTGAGATGGTTCAAAGCACTTTGACATCTAGATGTCTTGTTCTCGTTGCACCGATTCATGTACTACAAGAACAAGCAAAGAAAAGGGAGATAAATAAAGATAATAACACGTAACTGAGCACGGGTTTTTTTAAATCGAAACATAGACTGGGCTTACCTTGAGGAAAGAGCCGTTCAACAACAAATATTTAACAGTGGATATAACTTCAAAAGGCACAACCATATCTTCGGGAACATCCAAATCATCGTCCCCATCATACAAACTATCGTCAAAAGAAACTGTCATTTTTTCGAGCTTAGGAGTGAACTTGAAACATAGAGGAGTCAGGAAACAGCCCTCACAGCAAAAGACTCTAAGATTGGGAGCGAAAAGGTCTAGATAGAAGCAAAGTGTGAGACTATCGAGGATTAAGGTATCAAGCACTGGACAACTCGAGATTAAATCCGAAAGCTCACCGCCATCAATGTCTACCTCATAAAAGCTCAAGTTCGTGAGCATAGTGAAACCTCTAAACCCACAGGGAAATGTACAAAGACAAGACTTGAGACAGAGACACTTAAGGAAACGCAACTCATCAAGCGAAAGCAAGTTATAAAGCTCACCATCAAGCTTAAAGTACTCATTACCATCACTGTTCTGATAATGCACTGGCAGATCGAGATCAAAGCTCGATACACCAGATAAGGAAAATGTGAAATCAAGCAAAGGTTGACGGCGGCGAAATAAAATGCCACGGATTATAGGTATAATCCTACTTTTATCATTTTTTACCGACTTAAAAAATGATTTATCAAAAACTACTTTGGGAATTTGGGTCCACAATGAAACCCATCTCTTAGACAAAACACTAGTTCGCACAATTTCGTGCAATGGCAAAAGCACTAGCATAAATTCTAGTATACAGTCGGGCAGGAGACTTATTCTGTCGGAACTTGGACCGGCCATTCTTTTATCTCCTGCCAAATAGTAAAAAGTAACAAGTTTATATATCCCTTTTCTTGAAAATTGTTAAACTAGAAAAGGCACAAGGGCAAGAAATAAGCCTAGTTTAGTACAACAATTTAAATGCTTAACTGTTACTATAAGCATTTTAAACAATCAAACCTAAATGCTAATACATCAGATAGAGAAAAATCGGTTACTCTTTCTCTGAATAATGGAAATTGGACTCAAAAGTGTCTCATTGAGAATGCCTAATTATTGTAATCATGAAAAAATTTGAATGCAAGTCGAGCACAAAAATGCTAGTCACACTCTCAGAGGCTTGGTTATTTTAACCCGAATTCTCAAGAGAACAAAAAGGTATTTTACAGAGTTGGATATAAATATGAGAAACACTAATATACACCCTTTTTAGCGCTTAATCCCTTTAAGGTAGTACTAAAGATAATTACCGATTATTAGAGCCACAGCAACATTCAAAAATGACACATGAGGAAGCATAAACGAGAAATGTTTTCCTTTGACCAAACAACAATTATCAATTCTTGATGACACAGCTAAGAGTTTACATCCATATCACATTTACTTTCATGTCTAAGCACGTCTAAAGACTAAAATTTTAAAAATAATAATAATAATAAGATAGTGAATTTTGTGTAAACGTTATTATGACGCTGTGCCAATTATTGAATTTATAAAAAGCATACAATACATATGAGTAAATCACTAGAGCATTTTTATACAAACATCATAAGCAACTGCTATCATCTGCATATCACATTTCTTCAGAGTTTTTCTCTTTTATCTAATTTTCACCATAAGTGCAACCACAAAATGATTTCAAATAGTTCTATTAACTTGCATTAACTAGTAAAACAAACTTCATAAATTTTATTTTTATTTTTTTTAACCATTCAGATATTCTCTACCTCCTGATTTCCAGTTTCTATGTCTTCACTTTTTTATTGTTTTGTAAGATCTATCTTCACTTCTCCTTTTTGTACACATACAATAATTTGAATAAGTTTATGTGCCTACTCATAATTGCCAGTAAAGCAAAGATTAGTAATAGATGTGATCCAGAATCTTGCCAATATATCTGAAGCGATTTTTGGATAAACTTCTGGAAAAAGAAAATCAAAAGATAGATCTTTAAATACAAAACCGAAACAAATAAATCGAGAAACAAATCTACAGATGCAAATACAGATTAGAAGATCGAAAAGAAAATCAGAAGATATTTATATATACAAATGCATAAAAGGAAAAGCGACGAAAAAAGAAATCAAAAGATAAATCTATGCATACAAATGCATTAGCATCTTACCAATCTCAAACCAAGAATGAGAGCAGATAGAAAATTTCTCAAAAAGTCACACTAGTGAAGGGCGTTTTGTGAGTTACCTGATAAGGCTTTTTAGCGATATGGACGATGGACTTGAGAGGACGATTCGGCTATGAATGCAATTAGGGTTTCTCTTCAGATCACTGGCCTATATATTGCAAATGGGAAGAGTACAATATTTGAACGCAACTGCACTTATTTGGAAACAACTAGGAATGTCGCTGGACCAAACACCGCCAAACGACAGTGTGACACGTCAACAACTTGCTGACAAGGCACACTGTGGTTAGGTGGTGTTTGGTCCAACGCTGATTTTTGGCACTATAAAAAAGTAAATAACATTTACACGTAGTATGAGGGAAGACAGACCCAATATTTTCCAAAACACTTGTCTCCTTGGGATTAGTAGGATATGATGAATACCATGAATGGAAAACACTTGTCATTAGTTGTAAAGCCGCATTTTTGTTTGCCCTGCTGGCAAATATTTTGGAAATGCAAGTCCAATTCAGGCTAAACTTCCCAAATCAACAGGTGGATTATCAAAAAGAATACAAGTTAAAACAAAAACTAGAAACAAATGCGCATCATATTGAAAAACAAAATCTAACGTAAAATGTGCAATAAACAAATTCATAAATTGAAATTTCGAGAAGAAATTCTTAGGAATGTGCTTTGATCATTTCAACAACCTTCTCCTTCCAACAATACTGGAGCTGTAGATACTTAACACTCTTTTCAAACATTCTGGAAGGTTGATTTGGGATATCGCGTAGAGAATCAAAATATCGGTTACATAAGAACCTTTCAGGCAAAATAGCTACAGCATAAGTTGTGCTTGAAGATACCCCTTCCCAAATTTATTCTCTCGTATCAACTTCAAAGTTCTTGGAATCAAAGAGTATTTGATGAGATTAAAAGAGGAATCAAACATAAGAAACTTCAATCGCTTGAGTTGTGGAAACTTTGATGATTCCGACTATGCAGCCATAATACTTCCTTTTGTGTAGTTTCCGATAGGAATCCAAGGAGCCATATTTTGCCTCTTCCTCCTTTGGTTCCATACACATGATTTAAGAGTCTAATCTGATAAAAAAATAGTGCACCCAATGCACAAGAATCGATTGCCACATCAACAAAAGCCATATGGCAGAGGGCCCAAGATGCAAAAACCGCAGCAAAGGAAAATGTTGGATACGCGCGTGAAGATCTTTGCAAGAACTAAAAAGAAAAATATGCTATGGTTTCTCCAAGCAGCCCTGAAACCATCTTGGACATCCTATTGGACTTGTATGAAACTTGGCTACCTTGTTTTTTTCATTTAAAAAGCACCATACAGAAACAACTAATCTCCCAGTAACTGTGTTTTTCAAGAACTCCTGCGACAAAGTGAATAACTGTAATTATCACATGATTTGCATCCCAGGCACAAAAACTTTCTCAAATTCAATAAAAAAAAATTGGAATGTGGTGATAAATTTGAAATGAAGTTAGGTACATAAACAAAAACGGATCCAAAAAGCTTAACCAGAAAATAGAATACACAAGAAAATAGTTTACTCTGACAGGATTAATATAAAAATTAATACAGACTATCAAAATTGATAAGGATAGTATGTAAACTACATCAGAAGAAGTGTAGCTAGATTGGATATAACCTTAATTACGAAGTTGCCATTTTCATAAAGGTCCAAAGGACAAAGTAAACCACACAGGTGACTACATATAATGTATTTCTTCTTTTTTCTTTTAAACAGAAAAAGCAAATGATACAGGTACCAACGATCATGTACGAAGATTGTACAACACCTTTTAGATAGACCTTGTGCATTGATTTTGTTTTAAGGAAAAAAAACTACGGTGATTTATTTAAAGAGGTCATCCTTGTTTTGTCTACATGATTTTCTATATGTATATCATTACTCAAAAAAACATTGTTTAATGAATGTCCAAGGAAATTATCAAGTTCCAATCATTACTTTCATTTGTGATTAATTTATTTTTCACTATCAACGATCAAATAGTAACCCATCCTTTACATTATAATAGGGCAATCACACCAGTGCCCTGAATGACTTTCATTCTAAACTATAATGATTATATTCAAAAGAACGTTCCCAACAGCGCTCCTAAACACCATTAAATCCCCAAAAAATAGGGGGTGGGTTGCTGCAATCCTCCCGTTAAATTGGGAGACTAATGTTCATCCTCATTATAACACATTTCCCATATAACAGCCTCTATTCGCACCATTCTTTCTATAGAGAAATATCTCTTATCTAATTTCTCATTTGAGAGATCTTGAACCAGAAATCTTCCACACCAGTGTTCCTATTTCTTAGACTTTCTACAAATCTATGTAGAAATGCAACAACAAATTTATGAGTTGTAAAATCTTCACAACTTATCCATTAAAAAAGTCAGAGATTTTCCTACCAAAACTATAGAGCCTCAGTTATGATATGGTGAAAACATACGCAATTTAGACCATTTTCAGAAATTTTCACTTCAGTAAGAAAAATAGCTTTTTAGAGAAGCCAAATTTAGAATGCTCTAACAATGAAGCATTGGGATTAATGAGCATGAAAATACTGTACACAGATCTCACTGCCGTGGATTGGGTTTTGCTTATTTATTTATTTATTTAGGGTTGCACCACTAGTATAAAACTTTTAACCCTATCTCATATAATAAAACAACTTCTGACATAGTCTAATTGACGAACCAGGTCAACAAAATCTGTGTTAATTTCTGGTTTGATTTTCATATTGGCCCAATTTCACGACATCAAGCTACAAACTTCACTTTCAATTGCAATCAAATTCATTTCTCATTATCCATAATCACGTAGTAACAAATACTCCAGTATATTTCCCAAATTAATCAAAACTACAAATTAATTGCAGCCTCAAAGTAGCACCAATACAAGAAAATTTAAAAGAAAATTGCAATTTAAGTAGAGAGAGACGAAGAAATTGGGATAAATGCATATGATACATAGATGGTACATATATCAGGGGATAATTATAAAGAAAATCACCTGAGAGGTTCCATAATACTATTTGGATGAAGATTATAAAGAGATTAGCATCGATTAGGGTTTATATAGGAGAATATCTGCAATGCAAGTAAAGCAAATTTCATCATTCTCAAATCAGAAAATACAAAACCTTTCGATTATTCAACAAAAAAAAAAAAAAAAAAAAAAAAATTTAAAAAAAAAAAAATAAAGTTTCAAAAAAAAAAAAATTTAAAAAA
>MKEJ01027654.1:0-10897 GCA_001753735.1 Embelia ribes
TCCCATTACGCCAAATTTTGTTGATTAGAGTTGTTAACCATTTTATCCCCACATCCTCTAAAACTTTTCAAACTTTAATAGGGATATCATCTGGTTCAACTGCTTTATTCATCTTCATTTTTCTTTGCCTTTTTAATCTCGCACTCTTTAATCCTTCACATAAAGTTGCGATTCACCTCTTTTGAAAAAATAGTAATATTGTTTAAACTACTAGACTGATCACTATTAAAAAATTTGTCAAAATAATATCTCCATTATTGTTTAATATCATCATCTTTTACTAAAACCTTATCATTCTCACCCTTTATGCACCTTACGCCATTCAAATCCTTACTCTTCTTATCTTTTAGTCTTGCAATTTTATACAACTCATTTTCTCCCTCTTTTGTATCTAATCTTCTAAAAAGTTCCTTATGAACTTTGGATTTTGCATCCTGGATGACCTTTTTTGTTTCTTTATATCTCTCATAAGCTTGATCAACCCTGCATTTTTTGAGCTCCCTATAACTTTCCTATTTTGCTTTAACCGTTACTTTCACCTTTTCAAACCACCATTAAGATTTCTTTCCAGGGGGTATTTTTTCTCGAGATTCCCCAAGTGTCTCATTAGCTATCATTTTCACATGTTGTGTTATCTTTCTCCACATCGCATTTATATCTATTTCGTTATCCCAATCAGCCTCTTTAACTACCTTGTCTTTAAAGGATATCCTCTTCATACCCTTCAACTTCCCCCACTTAATTCTCAGTTCTTGAACATAGCCCCATTTCTTCTGCCAATTTTGAATGTAAGTATTCATAACTAAGAGTCTATGTTGTGTAGCAACACTCTCTTTGGGATAACTTTACAATCCTTGCATATCTTTTTATCTACTTTCCTAGTTAGGAAAAAATCAATTTGGCTAGTGTTTGCCCCACTTTTATATGTCACCAAATGTGATTCTCTTTTCTTAAACCATGTATTTACTAGCATCAAGTTATAAGCTGTAGCAAAACCCAAAATAACATCTCCAGCACTATTTTTATCCCCAAAACCATATCCCCTGTGCATAAACACTTAGCACATTAATAATCTCATCCCCAATTACAAACTTGATATGCAAAATTCGATCACCATTTTATCTCACTTCGACAACGTCCTTTTGTAAACTCTTAGTAATGATTATACCAACCCCATTTCTATTCTTTTTCTTACCCGTGTAACATAACTTATAACCCCGCAGCGCTATCTCTTTGGCTTTATCACTTATCTATTTAATCTTCTGAAGGCATAAAATACTTAATCTTTTTCTATTTATCACTTCCCTAATCTCTGTTAGCCTACTAGTCAAGGACCCTATATTCCAAGATACCAGATGAATGCTATGCTTATAGACTAAATTCTTTACCCACATCTATTCATTCAAATAAAAGAACCATTGCCTATTTTTTGCCATATCCGGGCATCGATATAACACATTGTTTTGGGGAAACATCCTATCTTGCACCCTTGCCAATTTAACAATACACCCAAGGTCCGATGTAGCGTATCGTGGAGGGAATGCTCCAGCCCTTGCCTATTTAACACCACATTCGGGATCCGATGTAGTGCATCACTGAGTAGGGAATGTCCCAACGAATTTCTTATTTAGTTCCATTTCATGTAGTGTAACTGTTTTTTATAGCTGGCTGTCAACCTACTGCAACCCTCCTCCTTTTTCCTGACTTGGGACAGGCTATATATCGTAAAATATATAGGTGGAGTTTTGTAGCCTCCATTATGATGTATTTTTTATTCGAGGATTAGATGTTTTGAAAAAAATGTTGTATTTTCTTTTGGAACAAGCATGTAGCTTGAAGTTTTTTTATGTAAACTTTGGAAGTTTACTGTGTTGTAGTTGAAGTTCTATTATGCAATGTAGGCAGACTATATGTACAAATAATGTGTATTTACTGTAGCAGTTTGAGTATCACTATATGAAGTTGTTGCTATAGTTCGAGTAAGGTTAGTTATTATTATATTATGATTTCATTTTTTTTCTTTTCTTTCATATTATCTCACGACCTCGAGTTTGTGCAAATTCAGGGCGAGACACGAGTAATGGGATAAGTTTCAATTTATGTCCGATATAAAAATTGATACAACATATTGAAACATTTAAACATATAAACAAGAAATGATAAAATGAACATCAATGATCACATGTAAACAAAGATACGTCACAACTTAAGTAAGTTAAGTTTAGAATAATAATAATCAAATATGATAGCAAAGAAGCCATCAAGAATGAGAACTAAAAGTATGCTTACATAACTCAAATAACAATAGCATGAATATTAATTATAGAAACATGATTAAATTCCACAGATGAACATTATGACTAACGCTCACAAACAAACACGATATACACATTTGTTCTAAGAATAATAGCATGAGCATTGTAAAAATTCTTAATACAATAATCATTAGTTTGGTTCATCATAATACATAACCTTGGGATCAATAGTCTGAGAATAAGAAAATATTACAATTGAAGTTGTATATTTAAGCGATGTCTATAAACTTTGAATTCAAAGTAAATAAGTCAACAAAATATATTTGGTATGTGTCGTGTATTGATGACAAATGCAAATGGAGGTTGCGAGCTACAAGAGGAAGATCATCCGAGATGATTGAGGTGCAAAAATCTGTGCCTGATCACATATATTCATTGGTGGTAAGGCGATAATCGACAAATAACAACATGGGCTATTAGGGAGTGTATCAAGGGCAAATACCAGGATCATCGCTATGATAACTTTTTTTAAGCAAATAATTGAAGACATTCAGATGGGTCATGGAATCAACTTGAAGTATAATAAGGCTTGGAGGAATAGAGAAAAATGATTAATGCCTGTAAGAGGATCCGTAGAAGAATCATATCAGAAATTACAAACGTACTTATATATATTAGAGATGAAAAATCATAGTACAATTACAAACATTCAAACTAATAAACTCGGTTCGTCATTGTTCATGATAATTCGCTTCAATTCACATTATTTGTGACGGTTCATTTCAGTCTAACTTATACTAATTTTTTCATAATAATTTTCTATTTTTAGATATATTTTCATGGCATTAAGCATGTCAATTCGGGGATTAGATCCTGCATTTGTCCAATTTTATATGTTGACGCATGTCTTGCCTCAGATCTAACTAACCCTAGGACGCGAACCCCACATTATACATAATACTAAATACATGAAAGTACATGACAATAAGCCAGCATACTAACCCCACAGACAGTTCAATACTTGCATAAACATATGGAAAGTTATAAATCAAACTTACATATATGTACAACAATAGAGTAAACACTGACTTTACTAATATGTAAGATGTTTGCTTAATAACAAACAAAAGTTATTACACTTCTATAACTTGAGTCTCGACTACTACAAAATACAAAGATATTGATGCTACGATACATTGAGATAATCTAATACAACTATCATATAGTAGCTTCAACATCGATATAAAAAAAGTGCAATAACATATATCTCCTGGAGTGGTCTCGATGGCAAAAGAAAATATCAAAATATCACATATGTGACTCAAGCATGTCGCGTGCCCTCCTCAATACCTACAAAGCCAAGATGATATAAAATGTGCAAATAAAAGTGTACGGATAGATTTTCAGTAATACGATAAAGAAAAGTCTATTAAGTACTTGAAATATATGAATGTGACTGCGTATGCTCATAAGTTTGTCATATTTCTAGAATGTATATCTCGAATGTAAATGTATATGTCCAAGACATGTGGGGTATGCAAAGTCTCAATACTACGAATATACTATGAAATGTACATAAATCTCGATAAATATACTTGTTATCTGAACTTAAATATGTGAATCTCGAATATAAATCTCGAACATGAACCCAAATCTCGACTCGAAATTGACGAGACTCGAAATAAAAATTGGAACTCGCATCTCTCGAAGTCGAACTACTCAAATGTCCTTTCTTCGAAATTTTGGGTGACTTGAATGCCTTTTTCCTACGAAGACCTTCTTCAGGAACAACCTCATATCGTAAGCCCCACTTAGAGTTATTAGGTCGCTCATGAAAATCTCAAAATTTTAGTTGGGTAAAAGCAATTCATAATTCCAAAGAGAAAGCAAAAGACTTAAGACTTGACTTGTACGTCTATACTTCTTTGTGTTTCAAATGATATGTTCATAATAGCTCAAATTACCTATATGTTTACATCCTCGAATGTCAAAATGCTCATACTAGGATACTCATGACTGATTACTCATACTCAACTTGAATACTCGTGCTTGATTAACATGCTTTAATGATATGAAACATAGATCTTGTTAACTCGATTAATTAGCTACAATTGCTAAGTTATAGGTCATATCTCAAATATAAACTACGAAGTAGTCATGCTAGTAAAATAGACAAGGCTCGAAGGATAATATTTTAATAGATTCAATAATAAATAGGAATCAAATACGATACACACGAAAGCTCAATTTTTAAACGAAATTCATCATACATGATGAATATAAATAGAAATGTTAATTTATATTATTTCTCTAAATCTACAGTACGTCGAATACTCTAGAATCAACGCAATACTTCACCCATGGGTTTGATCTAGTTCTGCAACTCATATCAAATAAAGCCTATATACAAAAATATTCTATACAACGTAAATAAGAAGATTTTCAATTTTATGTTGATACGCGAAATGGGGAAAAAATATTGAGAGAAAATGAATGAGCAAAAGAAAAAGTGAGACTTATGTCAAAAGAGAGACCTCACTTCAAAGATTCCAAAAACTTATGTCTTGATCTCGAGAAACCAAAGAAACTAGAAAAACCAAGCTCGAAAAGTCAAGAAACTCACCATTTTCTCTCTTTTCCTGAAAATGTAGAAGACAAAATGAGAAATAAATTGTTAGTCAACACTATTTTAAGTCAAGAAACGTCCAGTTGGATCGATCGTTCGAATGTTTTGGATCGATCCAATAGCTAGTTGGATCGATCAGACCTACGGAGATTTGACTTTAACTCGAGCCTGTAATTTTAGTCAACAACTTATGAAAATGCTTGCAATCATCCTTAGACATATATGAAAGTGTTTTACAAGTTACAAAAGAGTGTTTGACGATGTAAAACTCTCCATACATTCCAAAACTCATCTTTCGACCAACTCCGACATAAATGCCTTGTATTCTCATAACCTAACCCGATTTTCATCATGAACATATTCCCGAATCCACATACAAAACTTGGATACCTAGAATATAATGTATTACCCCTATAATAATGCAAAGTAGTATATGTGAAATACTATAAACCTATATACAATGTCCTACGACTAGATTCTCAAAACAACATAGCTTGCATAATCGAAACAACATGCATAAATATTGCATAATAGCTCACATGATATTCTTGCATACTCGAAATAACATGCATAGATATTGCATTACAGCTCACATGATATTGTTTATTTACTCAAAAAAATTTATACGTATTTTTGGGACATTACATCCTCCCTTCGTTAGGAAATTTCATCCCCGAAATTATATGAACCTCGAAAAAGAAAGAATATACCAGAGTCAATGAATAGCACTAGAGACTTTGCTTGCAACTCCTCTTCTTATTCCCATGTTATCTCTTCCATCACATTGCTCCTCTATAAGACTTTAACAAGTCGAATTGAATGCCTCCAAAGTGTTTACTCTTTCTCATCCAATATCTGAACAGGTCGTACCTCGTATAAGACATCCTCCTCGACATGCCAATCCCCATATTCTATAACATGAAATTGATCCCATATATATTTCTGAATTAATAACACATGGAATACAGGATGAAAGCTCGATAACACCAACCTTTTTTAGAATAAGAAATGGACCAATGAAATGTGGTGAAAGTTTGCTTTTCTTTCCATAACATATTATCCCTTTCTCTAATGAAACTTTCAAGAAAATATGCTTTCCTATCTCGAATAATAAAGGTCGTCGATGAACGTCCGCATAACTTTTATGTCTATTTCGTGCCATCTCCAAACATATGTTCATTAACTGTACATTCTGAATTATTTCCCGAACCAAGACTAAATCAAATGACAGACTGCCGCACACACTTCAACCTAACATATTGGAGAATGACAAGGTCTCCCATACAAAGCCTTGAAATTTGCCATCTCGATGCTCGCGTGATAAATGTTATTATAAGGAAACTCGATTAGGTTTACATATTCTTCCCAGTTACCCCCGAATTCAAGGACACATTCTCGAAGAATGTCTTCAAGCGTCTAAATGGTCTGCTCAGATTGGCCATTTGTTCGCAGATGAAATATAGTACTCAACAAAAATATTTTCCCCAAAGCTTCCAGAAGACCAGAACATTAATGGATACAAAAATGAGAGTCCCGATCTGCAACAATCGTAAACAATGAAGTTCGACTCTCTGATTCTACAATCTCTAACCTAAACTCATTGAGTATTCGTAGCATTACCTATTTGTTAGCTACAAGACAAGCAAGAATGCAACGATTTCCAACTTAAAGCTTCTACCGCGATGTTTGCTTTCCCCGGATAATATTCAAGGTCGAAGTTGTATTGCTCCAGATATTCCATCCATCTCCGATGCCACATATTTGTATCTCGTTGCGTAAACATATATTTCAACGATTTGTGATTGGAATACACATAAAACCTATAGCCATAAAGGTAGTGATGCCAACACTTTAGTGCCAATACTAGTGCACCAAGCTCAAAATCGTATGTTGGGTAGTTCTACTCATATATCTTTAATTGGCTCGAAGCATACTAAACCACTTTTCTTAGTTGCATAAGAACATATCCTCACCCCTCATTTGATGTGTCGTAGTAAATAGTGTACCTGATCCTTCCCTACGGAATTGTCAGAATTGGAGTCAAGGTCAACAAAGTTTTCAATCTAAGAAAAGCCCCTCGCATTTTGCATTCCACTCAAACTTTATGCATTTGCGAGTAAGCTTCGTCAAAGGAGTCGTCAAGCGAGAAAAGTCATGTACAAAGCAGTGATAATAGCTTATGAGCCCCGGAAAACTATGAATCTCGAATATCGATTTAGGTCTTTCCCAAGTGGTAACAGCCTCGATTTTTTATAGATCAATAGAAATACCTTTCTTCGAAATGTGTGCCTAAGAAACCAAACCTTAGGAAACTAGAACTCACATTTTGGAAACTTACGATAAAACCTATGCTCTTGAAGAGTAGAAAATACAATAAGAACATGTTCTCGATGTGCCTTCTCAGTAGGAGAATATGCCAAGATATCATCGATAAATATAGTAACAAACCGATCAAGATACAGATGCAAAATATGATTCATAAGATCTATAAATGCCGTTGGGGCATTAGTCAACTTGAAGGGCATCACAAACAACTCGTAATACTCATACCAAGTATGAAACATAGTCTTAAGGATGTCGTCTTTTCGAATCCTAAGCTGCTAATAGCCCAAACATAGATCGATTTTTTAAAAGAATTGCAAACCTTGAAGTTGATAAAAAAAGATCATCAATTCTAGGTAAATGATATTTATTCTTAATAGTAACCTGGATGAGTTTACGGTAATCAATACACATCCACATCGAACCATATTAACAAATAAGGCTGGAGCGCCCCAAAATGAATCACTTGGCTGAATGAAACCCTTCTTCGTCAATTTATCAATCTGTATCCCTAACTCCTCTAATTTAGCATCAGCCAAGCGATAAGGAATGATATATATTGGATTCATTCCCAGCATTAAATCAATTAAAAACTCTACTTGGAAGTCCAACAAAATTATCGGGAAATAAATCCGGAAATTCTCGAACAACTGAATGAGATTCCACCCTTGAATCTGCTTCCTTAGAAAACAAAAGACTAGCCAGTATACATAACAAGCTAGACCGAAAACACCTCGAAAAGGGAAGGGCATCATCATTCTTCCCTTGAAAACAAACTTTAATTCCTATAATAGTTCTCATTTCGACTCGCCTCTTTTCACAGTCAATTGTGGCATGAAAATGGGTCAACCAATCCATACCGATAATAATATCAAATCCGAGCATGCTAAAAATAACAAAATCATAATCAAAGGTATGATCGGTGATAATTAATTCATAGCCTCAACTGTCGTGCCCCCGAATCTCGCGAGAAACCCGGAGGGCGAGTGTTTCCTTTTTTGAAGATAAAAAGGAAGAAAGATTTTATTTAACAAAAAATAAAAATGGAAACACATTTTTCCACCGATATCTCATCATTGCATCTAATCGCCTCTGCAGGACGACACTACTCACAATCTACAACATTCCCCATCAATATGATAAAAAAAAATAAGCTAGTCTAGAACTGAAAGACGAAAGCCAATGCCAACCCCAATGGCATAAAATATATATATACAATAGCTCCATAAACCTGTCTATTTACGGATACAATGCTACAAGCTACTTGCTTGTCAAAATAAAAGTGGCAATGGAAGGTATATATATATTCTTGGTCTCATAAAAGGCAAGAATATATCTATACTTTCACTTCTCATACAACTTCTACAACTATTAAAATCAGAGTATGCATCTTATATATATTCTACAAAATGAAATACTACAACATGATAGTAATAAGGTGCTAAAACAAAATATCACCTTTGCCTTCTCTTTACCTGTCATTGTAAGCCAAAAGATATGTACCATAAAGCATCACATCATCAACGATGCTCATCACCCGCCTCTGGGCCAACAATACATAATATAAGAAAAGAAAAATGGGAAAAAATATGGTTAGATAACCTGTAAAATCTTAAATAGGAGTCTAAGCAATATATGAAAAATGTATGAACATGGTATGTATAATCATGAAACAATACACAAACTACACATATATGTAATGCATGCCTCATCTACACAACGTTGTACTAATACTATATGCCTACCACCTCGACTATGTTTTGGACATATATCTACTTCTCCAATGTAAAACCGGCGACGACCGCTGCTAAGTTCCGCATCTAAACTGCAACGAAAACATAGCCTTAATTTACCCTCCGCCTATTTTGCGTAGAGTAAATGGATAATCCCTGCTGTAGGTTTCCTATCTTTTACGGTCTGGCTGTAGGCCTAATTACTTCTTTGTTTATAAAAAGGATACATTTTCCTAAACATAAGTCATTGTCCTCCACAAATGTAATTGTTATGTTCTTATACTCATGCACTTTATATTGCTACTCATAAAATGAATGATAAGCTAACAATTAGCTACGATAAGATCTCATAAATAATAATTGCAATGTTAACAACATAAGAATGATAACTTTATAAAATCAACATGGTAAAATTAACCACACTAGTCAATTAATCATGTTATACTTCAACCAACATTTATTTCAATACCAATTCATGTTCCTCTATGGTATTGTCCAAGTAACAATTCAAGTTAGTGTTCGTATTACAACTACTAAACATACACTCCTAAGGGGCTGTGTCAATTCCCTTCTTCTACGGTACATACATCATTTACAAATGGCAAATTCTCATGTTCAAGTTAAAACTTATTGTCTACCGTACCTACAAATGTCTTAGAAATGCTCCCGAGCCTCTTAAGCAAAAGTCTCAAATTTGCCTTTTTTTTGCCCCACGATTTGATATATTAAATGAAATTAAATTATTAAACCCCAACACATAACAGTGTTCAACACATAACGGCGAACAAGAATATCAAGAAAAATTTCACGTGCGATAGATGCACGAAAATCGAGACAATTCCAACTAAAAGGGATGAGAGAAAGACTTACATAGAAATGATCTCCTCGTCACGAGGGTGAAGAAAATCCACTGTCTAGGCGGATTAGGGCACCAAGGCTATATGATATTTAGGCTCAAAGGATGAAGAAAATGGCTCCACCCCCTCTCTCTCTATCAATTTTAGAATTAGTAAAATAGAAATAAAGGAGAAGAGCATTTGGACTTCCCAACTTAAGTCAATCCAAAAAATTGGATCGATCTAATTGCAATTGGTTTGATCAATTTGATAAGTTGGATCAATCCAAGTATAATTAGATAGATCGGATCCTATGGAAATTTTTGGGTCAAAATACCAATTTCAAAAAATACTCAGAATTACTTATATAATACATAATAAAAGTATTATATCACGCTATATAATATTATTAAAATGCAAAAAATTCTCTCTGAATTTTTGGGATGTTATATTAACAAACTCGATCAATACAGACAGTAAACTCCCTTGGAGTATCAATGAATATAGGAGTATCAAACGCTTGACATCTAATTTGAACATGGATGTAAATCGTGATACAATGAATGATCTAGATGCACCAGTGTCGAAAAGTACATGCACCCATGTAGAAAGAAAAATAATAGTACCTCGTGCTACAGAAGGTTCGACTATATTACGAGCCTGTGGCATAGTATATGCACAAGTCTACGAAGGTTGTATCTGCTTGAACCCGCCTCGATACCACCCCCTAGTAACTTCCACAAAATGACCATGTTCTTTACTGTCTGCCGAAAAAAGAAGAAGTAGAAGGCCCCATATAAGGTAGCCTATGAGCAGCCACTGACGGTAAAAACTGTATAGGTCCACAAGAGTTAGCAGGAATAGTGAAAGTCTCTGGACATTAAGCCTGCATATGGCTTTTATTGTTGTAAGCATAACAAAAAGCCTGAGGACATAACACCTAAATGTGTCCCTTAGTTTTGCATGAATGACAGATAGCATGACAGGATACTCTCGAGATAGATGGCCTGACTGGCAGCATTTGTAACAATCAGAACCTCGAGCCAAGGAATTTGAAGGAGTAGCTCATCCTAACTGGGATCACCCTCGAGATGCCAAAACAGAAAAGGCTTCACGTGACCTCTT
>MKEJ01027659.1:0-12129 GCA_001753735.1 Embelia ribes
GACGTTACAATGATTTAATACCAAATGATGTGTATAATTCATTTTCGATCTTCGGATCCCTTTGACGTATTATAAAACGTCATTCTAGTCCATTTAAATAAAAAAACAATTCTTCGGAATTTTCCTTCCCATAGGAAATGTCCAGGATATTACAGTGAAAGAGTTGGGAGAAGAAAACCTAACTTCAATCTTTCATCTAGCTCGGGTTTGTGTCCGCCCAAACAAACTACATATTCTCGATCCTTGGAGTGAGAGCTCTCTTTTGAGGTAGGTTTTGAATTCTCGTTTGTTCATTTAAAATTTCTCTTGCCAGAATTATGTTGATTTTATTATTCCTTGTATTGAGTAGATTCTTTTATTGTAATGGTGTATATTCATTCTCATTTATTTACTAGATCATTTTAGGTGATTTATTCTTCGGGTTGTTTGGGCCAAAATCATTTATCTCGGGTTGTAGTCCGACTTGAAATCATTTACATTTTCTCATCCTTATTGCAAGGACTACGCATTGACATAATTTCATAAATTTCTATCATGGTGCACAATTCACGATTTTGGGAAAAAATAAGAAAAATAAAATGTTACGAAACTCATTCTTATATGTTGTAGACCAAAATTGTATGTAGGAGGGTATTGAACCGAGGTATATAGCTACTTCAACTTGAGGGCTCAAGAAGAGGAAATTTGGTGTTTTTGCGCATAAAGTCCAAGGGCGACTTCGGGTGACTATTGACTGCTCATAGGTATGAGCTAGATACGAAATAATATTATATGCTTGATTTTATGTGTGTACTATTATGTATAATTTTTGTATTAACTTACATATTTTAAGTTAATGTTGTTAATGTAACTTTCATGTTAATTGTTGTTAATACGCTGTATTGAAGCATGTATGGATTTCGAAATCCATTATCATTGATATGAGCTGAGTTCTTGTTAAAGTGTATAACGCGGATTTAAAAAACGAAAAGAAAAGAATGTTATATGTTGGAAGATTAGAAATGATTTGAAAGTGATGATGAAAATGATTTCGAAACAAAGATGATAAGTATTGATTTCAAGATAATGTATTAAGTTGCATACATGAGATTGAATATTTTTACTTTCTTTTTGGGACATGTATTGAATCTTTGAACAAATGTTAAAGAAAAGAAAGGGCTCGGTACCCTATCATGAAAGTCGGAAAACCTGATTAAGGAATTTTTACTATAATTGCATAGTTGCTTATTATGGACTATGGAAGGGGGTACAAGAAAGGTACCTAAGTTTTGAAATAAATTGCCACGCCCCGAATTCCAGCAAAACTCGTAGACGTGAACTGAAAGAAAATAAAATAGAATAATAGCCATATCTCATCCTGACATTATGCCATAGTACATATAAGTGCAACATAAGTATCTAATATAACAACATCCTCATAGTAATAGATACATAGTATATGATCCAAGCAACAATACCCTATTGCAATAAAATATCTCATCGAGCTACATGCTTAGACAAAACTAAAAATATGAGTCTATATGTAACCTCAGAAGATCACTACTCAAGTCTAGCTCGCCTCTTCTACTAAAACTCCTCTAAAATATATGTTTGCCCATCTAGTAAGCCAGCCCCACTGCTTTATATCACCACGTGAGTACATCTACAAAAGAAAATTGTATAGGTCAGATTCTAAACCAAATAATATAGGGGAATCTACAAAGTATAAACCACATGTATGCACACGTAATGTACTGAAACCCCCATATGTCCCATCTCTAATGTATGTTCATAAATTCTAAGTGATACTATGGCACAAAATGTGGTAAAACCTAGAAGTTGTCCCGAGACATACCCTTCCTACGATGTTGAAATATATCAAATATCATATAACCATACTACCAGTAATTCAATAAATACTAAAATACACCGAGTATTAAAGTATACCAACTATCCCCAGTTTCAGTGTACCAAGTATCGAATAACCAAATTGAAATCATGAAGACATCTTATGCCTCCGACTACAAATAGGGTTATTAGCCTAGGGCATCTCATACCCTCCTCGAAATACTGAAACATCATCGTGATACCACATACCAACACTATGATACGCCACTCGTAGTAATGCAAGTACCGGTAAATGAGTAGGCAATAATAAGCCTTTCTACGAATGTATTACTAGAATAGGCACATTGGGCCTCATCACATATCACATAATATCTCGTATAGGCTCATCAGTCCTCCCACATATCATATCATATCATATCTCGTATAGGCACATTGGTTGTCCCATATATCATATCATATCATATCTCATATAGGCACATCAGCCTTCCCGCATATCATACCATATCTCGTATAGGCACATCGAGCCTTCTCGCATAGGCATGTCGGGCCATCTCATATAGACTGTCGGCTATCCCACATAGGCATATTGGGCCATCTCACATAGGTTTTCGGTCATCCTACATAAGTCACAATCAATGTCTACATGACCCGCTATCCGCAGGGGATGCTACCATGTCTTCAGGATCCGCCTCCACATGAGAACGCAATGGTCATCTATAATGGCATACATTAGGAAATTCGCAATTATAGGGATAATGCCACCACACCCCAGCTGGGTCCTGACTCAGAGCTATTAGACGCTCGTATAATATGTATATATATACGACATGAAAAGCACAGGTGCCATAAGTGTAGCACGAGAAACGCAAGTATCACAAGCATAAAAATCTCCACATGTACATACAGATCTTTCCCATATGTATATCACTTCCCGTACACACACACACACATATATATATATCTCATGTATGTCTATCACTGCTCATGCCCATATATCTCTCATAAATGTATATCTCTACTCATATATATATCCCGCATATACATATCTCTCCACTCATACATATATCTAGCATATACGTATATCTCCACTCGTACATGTATCTCGCATATATGTATATCTCTACTCAAATATATATCCCGTATATACGTATATCTCCTCATATATATATATACGATAATACGCCATGCATATTCCAAATGCTATGATCTCGTCACCGAATCGTCGCAGCACCATCATAAATATGTCTCAGCTCCAATACTATGGCCTCATGATGCCAAATTTTATTACCTCAAATAAATAAATATGTATGTATGTATATATATATATATATATATATTCTGCCATGATACATTCATAAGTATATATATATATATACGTATGAACTCCAGAAGTAGAAAAGACTACTATGCATTAACTAATTATGCTATCAGCATTTATTCTCATATATCTTTTACAAATCCCTATCTACATGCATTTTACTCATGTCTCGAATGTATATCTTACTTTAAGACAATACAGTTTGTTAACCCCTACCTCATACCAAATATGTAAACATACGAACAGAGATTCCAAAATATATTAAGCTCCTGAATCTGCCCATACCTCGTAGGCCTCCCGAAAGCGTATAAAACGCTCCTTTTGCAAATTCTAGCCAACTCTAGTCTATCGTTTTCTGAACGCCACTTCTCGTGTCTCCAAAATTACCGAACTCCACTACTCGAAAGATCGTGATCCTATACATGAAAATGGTTAGCACAACATAAGAAAAATATTTCCTAATTTTATTTCGCCAAACACTATTGGTATGAAAATCGAAGAATCGTCCCCGGGATTACATTAATTTTACACATTTGGCACAAAAATTGAGGAATCATTCCACGACCCTTTACACACTGATTGGTTGTAATGGTACACAGGTTTGGTGTACCGGTACACTAGTGTACCGGTACACCACTCAGTGTGTCAGCTTCCAGTGAGTTCTGATTTCCATGACCTTCTCAAGCTGATTGGGTGTAACAATACACATGTTTGGTGTACCGGTACACTACTGTACCGGTATACCATTTTGTGTGCCAGCTTCCAGTAAGTTCTGAACAGAAGAGTCTGGATACTAGTACATACCCTCTGTGTACCAGTACACTCTTCTGTGTACTGGCACTCAAATTCAGAACAAAATTTTTCCATTAACGAAAGTATTTGTAAAGAGAAAAATTTATCCAAAATTTTCTGGGACGTTACACACAATAGGACATACCATCTCCCTAAGATTAGACACACACATTTGCTCAATTATATTATTATTACATATTTTTCAAATATGGTTTCATACCACTTGCCAACATGTATTATTCACAAGTTAGTACTTCTTTCTCATGTTTATCAAATACATTCTCAAATACATGATCTCTTATTTGTATTTTTATATATCATGCATGATTTAGTCAAATAACATGCTAACATCTTTCTCAGATTAAGCACAAATACATGATTTTATCACAACACCAAATTCTAATACACAGTTGGGGCACATAAACACACTAAAGCAAATTAAGCACAAAAATACATAAATACTTGTGATTCTAACCACAATACAATAAGAGTCTAACCACGCCTGTGATTATGCGAGATAGATTATTTGAGAACACTCGGAGAGGAAATCTTAGTTATCACCTTCTATGACCATCGACAAACACAAATCACCTACACGTAAAAGGAAGAGAGGGACATGAGGAATTGATTTCAAACTAAAGGACAAGAAGAGACATATAAGGACCCATCGAGAAATTTACCTAAACGCGACAAGAAGGAAAAGAGGGACTCAGATCGGCACTTGGAAACTCAATTCAAGTGATCTACCACCAAAAATCAACGGGTTTTGTCACAAATCTTATTCTCTATCTCTATTTCAACTCCCTTATTCGTGTTTTTCTGATGTGTAAACTGTTTGATTCATCAAAAAGTGAAATAAAATTTTAAGATTATCAATCTGTCTGATGGTTTGTCTGTCATCTGTCTATTGGCTGATAGCTTTCGAACAGCCTCCTGACAAGGCTCCGAACAACCCTCCTAGTTCGGATGAACATCAATTGGTCTGAACAAAATACTATTGGTCCGGACCAAAAGACTCATAATATGAAAAACTGCACTTTTAAGTATTTTCACACCTTTTTGACCATCATCCATTTCAAATTTCTCTTTTCTCAAAAGCAGAAAATTCATAGCTAGGGTGTAAATCATCCAAGCCGAGGTGAGTTTGGTATTGTTCAGGCTTGGCTAGCCCAAGTTTAATACCAAGCTCCAGCTTGAGCTTGAGCTCGGCTCTCTACGAGCCTAAACCATCGAGCTCTAACTCTATCTCTCTCTTAGCATCTAGAACCCAAATTGACTCGTCAGCCAGCTCTTTTAGTAACGGTTAATGTAAGACCCTATTTGAAAATAAAAACAAGTGCTAAGATAAGAAGAAATAAGGGAGCAAAACAAGGAAAATGTCACCCCTAATTACGAGAGTTATACGCGTCCAAATAAGTTTTCGTAAAGTGTAGGATGCTACTGAACATGCCTAAAATGTAATAAGGATCATTTCAGAGAATTGTTATCATTTTACGGGTTCGGATTGAGGAAAAATTTCAGTATTTCCGATCCAAAACCCAAAATCGATCGATCTAGGTGCAGTTGGATCGATCGAAGTGCTTGTGTTCAGAAAATAAGAAATACGAACAGACTTTGTTTTACACCTATTTTATACCTAATAGACGAATAGGGAAAGGGAGAGGCAAAAATACTAAAGGATAATCATCATAATCACCTAGGATATCGCCCCATTTCCGAATCGAAGAATAGATTCAAGTTTTACTCTTCGTTTTATTCAATGTGAGGTAAGGAATTCATTGTGTTTATACCCAAGGTTTAGAACCCTAATTCACTGTATAGAAATTAGATGATTTATTGGTGTTCCTATATGCAAAGTGTGATTGATTTCTTATAAATTCCTTGTAGGTGATACTGAATTTGGCGGTGGGCATGCTGGTGGTGGTTGTTAGAATTGCACACTCAATCTTAGGTGCGGTTAAAATTACCGTCTTTATGGTTAGAACCACATGTTATTGTATTTATATGTGTGTGATTTGATGCTATATGATTATGTGCCCTAATTATGTGATATAGCTATTGGTTATTAGTTGATTACGAGTTTGAGTGTACATATGACATTGTATGAAAACTAGTTGAGTAATGAGAATTAAATGTGTATCTTGATGAATTGAGAACTTCGTGATACAACGTGCTAAATTATTGAAGTAACCTAATTGTGTAACCTTTAGAGGGTGTCGAGGAATGACCCTCTAATTTGTAAAATAGGATGTCGAGAAATAACCCTATTCTACTATTATATCATTATAATTAGAGGGTGTCAAGTAACGACTTTCTATAATATAATAATTAAATCTTTATGCATAAAGTCATGGAGAGATGGTTTGCTCTGTGGTGTGAGTTAAAATGTAAAATAAAAGTAAGGTATAAAACTAAGTAATATGTTTGCAAAAGTGATGAACAAGTATTGTTTGGTTGTTATGCGTTTTTAGTATTCGTGTGTTGTTATATATTGTGAAGTTGATTATGTCCATATGTGTAGCATGACATCTTGAGATTCTAAGTATACAAATTTAGTAAGTCTTACCACCTGTTTGGGTTATTTGCTCTCGTGTTTGTATTCTAAGCAGGTACATCTATTGGTGGACCACATATTCGAGCAAAAGAGTTGTGCCGAAACTCAATCAAGTGGTGGAGTAATGTTCGTCTACTTTTCTTTTTGGATTAATATTATTTGTTTTCAAGTTGTATTCCATTGAGCCAAATAATATTTTTCAGTTGTTCACAACTTGTGACAGTCGTTTCAAATTCTTATTTCTAATAAAAAGACAAAATTATTTTAAGTCCGAGAAGATGTTATAAGTTGATATTTTATGAGTTGTTGGGAAAAAAATGATGTTAATTAAGATTTATTTCTTTCCATTATGTATGATGTTATGTGAATAACGTTCTCGGAAAGTGTTGTGAATTCTGTGGCGTTACAATTTAAATTTATATTGGGTTATAACTAAAGGCTAATCTCATTTGTATAATGGATGTGGGTGATTATTGGGTTATATATATGTTTAATATGAGACAAAATCAATTTTTTTCTCTTCCCTAACATATTATATATATAAATATATATGTATATATAAACGAGCCAAGCTCTTGAGCTAATGAACCTAGTTTTACCAAACTCTAGCTCAAAGAGTTCTAAAATGTGGCTCTTGTTTGGCTATTTTATTAAACGTGCCGAGCCCGAGTTGAACAACTTAACGAGCTACTCTCGAGCCGCTCTTGAACGTCTCTATTCATTTACATCCTTACTTGTAGTGAATTCAATTATCTTTCCAACAATATATCATTGATTTCTACCATATTTCTTATTTAAAAGTGATACTCAAAATACCATCCATATTTCACAAAATACCATTCAATACTAAACTTGACTTGGTTCAATAACTTTCATTTATTCTTATTACCTCAAAATAATATAATTGAACCAACTAGAATTACGAAATGCGACAAAATATATAGTGGCTTCTTACAGAGTATTTAATAATTAAAGTAAAAAAATTATTGTTTTTCTAAAATTAAGATCAATTAATGATTGTCTTAATTCATGTATTTTTACCTAAAATGACAATTAAAAAAGTATGGAGGGACTAAGTATTATCTATATTCTAATTCCATCCAATAAATATACCTTGATGTGCTAAGAAAAATATATGAATATAATTGATTTTTAATGTAATGCATTAATATCTATAAATAAAATTACTCTTACCATATTAGCGTATAAGGGAATCAGATAAATTATTATAGTAGGAATAAAATTGTTCAATCAATAATAGTAACATTTTGTGAGAATAATTAATGATTGATGCATTGTACGAATGGAAAATCTACTGTTTTTATAGTATTAAAAAATCATGGTAAGAGAAAAATTTAGTATCCCATCATTAATTAGGGAAGTGGTTAGAAGTCTATTAAAAAAAAAGCAAGTGGTTAGAAGAGGACTTTTATGCCTTATATATTTTGTGAAAAATTAGATTTAGGTTTGCTACATTACGAAACTTTTAATCGATAAAACGTGACCATGCTCCATATAAATATTGTCAGAGCTCATGAATGTTAAAGTTATTTAATATCAGCTACTTATAAGCAGAAATTATTTTATATGATTATATAGGTACCCTATCGTACTGATTTTTAAGGATAAGTTCTATCCATATGATTTTTTTTAATTATAAATTTAACATGCCAGTTATCAAAATAATTTATAAATTTAATATTCATACTTACAAAACTTGCTTTCGTCATTATAAATTTTTTTATTTGTTGAAATTTTACTTCTCATTATTTGACCAAAACTTGGTACCCAAATGTTATCTAAAAAAAATAAACTTAATAAAATATAATAATTTTCTAATATTTATTAGTAATTTTTTTTAATATACGATAACAAATTAGGTATTCATACCCAAGCTTACCGTGCCAATAATCAATTTTCTACTCATTATAGACTCCCGGCCGTAGATTTATTACTAGCATTTATATATGCACTTTACTTACACAAAAAAGAAAAGAAGGGCATCTTTGAACTTTTTATCTTGAAAATGCTAGTGACTTGTGACTATTATAGCATGGCTAATCCACCGACAAAGCGCTATGGTCCTCTCTCAAGCAATTGCATCATTATATGACAAAACTAAACCTTAATAAGTTAATGCACTTTATAATGATGACTCGGAAGGTAATTTTCAATTAATAACTTTAGTGGCAAGACTAAATGAATAGCGAACCTTAATAAGTTAATGCACTTTACATAATGATCCGGATATTTATTTTAAAAATAATAACTTTAGTGGAAAGACAAAATGAATAGTGAAGGGAGATCATTTGTCTAAATATGAAAATTGTTTGAGGCAATAATAGATTTTCTTGAAATATTGTCCAAGTCTCCATTCACAAGTTTCGTGTTATGAGTAGGAATTCTAAGTGGGCTATAATAAGTTTTAACGGAACCTTTACGTGCATGTTTTGATCATTGGATTGATTTAATTCAAATCTAACGGTTCTGGGTTAAATTAAATCTTTTTATTACAGACGTTATATCAAATTTAAAATCAATCTAACGATTAAAAATATAATTGAAACGAGCACAAATTCAAATTGGATTGGATTCCATCACCCTTCTTCTTGTGACTTGATAAACATTGACTAGCAAATAGTGGAGAAATTGCTATGCAGCTCATAGTTGAAATGGATGATTAGAAATAGTTTCGTAATCATGTACCTAAATTCACAAGTATCTTAATATGACTAGATAAACATTGACTTATTAATAGTAAAACTAAGCAACTCTCTATTGAAATAGAGGATTGGAAAAGATTTCATTACCTTAAACCTAAATTCTTCCGAGAGTAACGAGATGACTTTTTTAATTTAAAAGAAACATAATTAAGTATATAATACATGAGTATATTTATATAAAAGTGGGTCTTCGGTGTCTCGTTAAAAGACATATTCATGAACCGTAGGTGGAGGCTCATCCCTATTTATCGTATAATAACACATATACATGGTATTGTAGATTTCAGAATACGAAGATATCCAGCCGACTGTGGTATGTTTCGTGGAAGCGTTTCAGTTACTTTGAAACAATCGTGACGTAACAATATTTAATCCTCCTTCAGCAAAATATATTAAGAAACTTTAAATTGTGGACCTATGGTACGAAATTAATCTTGCATATTTAGGAAAGTTAACTGAAGCTCCGTTATTGTAAATAATAAAATTGTTATATATAATGTTAAGTAAACACTATTGTAAATAATTTAGTAAACCATGAAAATGTACATCTAGAATTATAAATACCGTTATATATTTTAAACAAAATACCTTTAGTCGCATCATAAATGGTATTAGTATTAAAAAATATTTATTATTATTATTTTTTTATTCTCTACCAATTTCTCAGGATCGAGTTTCCAATAAGAGTCTCAAACGCGAAGATTTCATTTTTTAAAATAAGCTTTCAGGCTTGTAACTATCGTTTAACTGCACTTGATTCATGTAACAATGCATCGGTGAGAAGGGACTGTGCATGTCGGTCCAGGAAAAGATTTGGTATAGTGGGTGCCTTTGATTCTTAGTTATTTAATTATGGAGCATAGTAGTTGTTAAATTGATGATGGATAGGATGTGATATGTTAGAGATGAGGTTTCAACTTTCAAATATGTTTTAGGCCTATGAGCAACCCAATAAAATTTTAGAATATGTACTTTTCTTTTTTACTACAATCTATTGAAGATTATGCGCTTTGTTTGGCTTTTAGCTTTTTCCACAAAACTATACTTTTGTTTGCTTTTGAAACTTGCAATTGTTTTGCTTCATATGTAATCTGCTTATGTGGCTCCAACAGTAGAAAGTAGTGGCAATAGTTTCATCACCAACTTGGGAAAGTCTGTCGCAAACTAGTTAGTTACAAAAATTACTCATAATTAGTTATGTTATTACTTAATCTACACTCGTAATTAATTATGTTATTACTTTATCTGCACTTGAAGTTTTAGTAACGATATTGACTAATAACTAACCTAGGAAATATGGTTGTCATTACCAGACAAAATCCTCATTATATATAGACTATTATTACATATGCACAATATTGTAAAAACTGAAATGATGAGATCTATTTGCTGTGCTAGCATTTCCAATAGCGTCACAGACTAGCATTTGGGTGCTACATACTGGCTAAATTGAATAAAAGGGATCTAGTGCTAATAATAATTAGTTATTGTAAAACATCGATGTAAAATATTTTTCACACAACAGACTTTACATGTGCTATACAATAATCATTGCATCCAATATTTGCATTAAAAAAATTCCTAATAAATTAGCAAGCTGCAGAAGGATGTGAAAAGGTTTTACAAAAGTGAGGCTTAGTTCTAATTTTAGGTAAGTGGCTATTTCCAGATATGTGGTTGCTATTTCCAATCTTTTCACAAGAAGTACACATAGAAAGCGTTGCCGCTGGGATTTGCAAATAAAACGGCGCCGTTGCCTTTATAGCTTTTAGCTCTTGAAGCTCCTTTTGTAGCCTCTGGTTTTCATCAGTTAGTGTTTCGTAACATTTTTTCATCGTCTCGTACTCTAACTCAGTTTGCTTAACCTTAGTCCTGTCACAGTTGAAACAAAGAAAAAAAAACAAAAAAAAAAGCTAAGTACTACCATCTCTACTCTCCAAGGAATATGCTTCGTAAACAAGGTTTTCATGGACAGATTATTCCAAGATTCAATGAAAGGGAAATTTTATTGTGTTTACGCGTGGCACCTTTTACCATTGCGCAAAAAGTTTGTGGTAAATACTAAACAAGTCGCTTTTGTGATTGCGTTTAATAAAAAAAACTTTTCTCACTAGATTTAGGCTACGGTTGGTGTAATATTTTTTTATAGAAAAATATAACGAAAAAGAAAGTCTCTTCAAAAAAATACATGAATTCAAGTACAATATTTTTTTGTTCCATCACATTTTTCTTTCAGAAATCTTTGTACTAAACGCACCATTAAATTTTGTTAAAAACACAAACTTAAGTTATTGTCGCATAAAAGGTTTCACAGTCATACAAACTTTCTTCTTGTCATATTATTATATACTTTTTTAAGAAGACATATAAGTCAAGTATTTGGGTCTTCAAAACTAAGAGGCCCAAATTTTCAAATATTTTAAATATATATATTAAAAAAATAAATATGTATTAGAATGGAAATAATATTTCTTAATAAGACCTAAAAAACATTTTTCATAATTTAATTAGTATTTAAAAAAATCTTGATAAAAGACATATTTTTCAGAAATTGCTCAGTAAATGATTTTAGAATAAAATCTTTTCCAATTTAATGTTATTTATTTCTTAACCAACTCTATATTTTTTTGGTAATTGAAATTAATATTGAAAATCTAATGCTATCGATTGAAATTCTGCTGTCATAGAACGATTATCTCTCTCTTAAAGAAAAACATCCTAGGTTCTCAAGTCTTCATCTTTGCATCTCAAAATGCAAGAAAAATGTTTAAATGATTGCTTTTTTTTTTCCTAGTCTCGTTTTGCAGCTCAAGCTCGACTCAATACAGATTGATAAAGACATGAAAAGTTGGTGAAAGATTTTGGTTTTAGGTTTTTTCTTTGGTTTTCTTTAATTTATTTTTATCTTTATATTT
>MKEJ01027669.1:0-11480 GCA_001753735.1 Embelia ribes
TATTCCAAGATTGACTTGGAAAACTTAAATATGATATAAAATTATATTTAAATTAGGATAAAATTTTTTCCATATCATATATATATATACGACTCTCCTTTTTTTTTAGATACACACAGAAATATAGATACACAAAATATCTCTCTCTTACATCTCTCTTAGGGCACTATCAAAAACCCTTTTTTGGTAGGTGTGCAAAATAGCAGACGACTCTGGTAGCCATCGTGCATTGCGTGGGAAGCAAATCAGACCGTGTTCTTAGGGCTTGTAATTTAAGACATTCAATCTATTCAAAATCTTCCGCTACAGATATATCTAATACCTCCTGTGAATGTTAATTAAATAAATTATTTAATTTACTCCATTTTATTCCAACAATGATAATAGAAAAGTCCCCATCTCAAAGCTTGAAGCACCGCCACAACAAAACTAGGTCAGCCCAAGTTTTCTATGAACCCAAAGATAAATTCTCCCTCATAGTTTGAAAGCATGAAATTTAGGTGTAAAATCTAAAAATTTTCAGATACCCTTTTACATGACCTTTTCTGGAAAAAAAATTATCCTTTCACATATAATATATGGATTCGGTCCTCCTAGTGTAGAATCTTGTGTTCGCCACTGGTTATGGAAATGGGATTGTCCCATGAATATTTAGTTTTAGAAAGACAGGAAGGGTAGTCGTCCAATTTATGTCCATACTTGTTAAATTTTTTCATTTTCTACTTTAACTATTCTGCAAGTCCCAAGATGAGAAAGATATAATTAAAGCGAAGTGGGGACTGATTACTTCATTTGAAAACACTAATTTGTTCCATAGCCCCCATAACTGCAAAAGAGCTAACAAAAGATGTGATGCCAATTTCTATTAATCATTTTTGATAAAATGATGTAATGAGAGAAGATGCAAGTGTTGCTATCAAATGTAGGCAAAATAGAGGGTCTAAGTATGTGAAAAAATCACAATGCCATAACAAGCCATCTTGAATTTACTGTCCAGATTTGCAAAATTAAGGACAAGGAGAGGCAGGCTTGCAAATCCTAAAAATTAGATGTGAGAAGTCTGAGAAGGGAAATAAGTCATAAGAAAAATTTGTGACGACAAAGAAGGTTAATTTTTATTATTTTTTTAATATTATAAACAAGGGAATGACCCCTAGTTGAATTAAATAAAAAAAACAAGGTGAGAATGTTTGAACATAAAAGTTCAGAATTATGATTGCCTATGTATATCAATATTCATACTTGAAATTATTGAAGTTCTTACAATTTAAATTAAATTAACCCGTTCTTTGTAATAAGTAAAAGTGTTGTCAAAATGTAAAATACTGAACTTCATCTCCTCCAAGTCAGTGTCGAGTTTGGACGAGTTTGGATACGGGAAGGCATCGAGCACGTAATAAATCTCTTCATCAATATTCTTCCAGGTTGAATGCAAAATTCCAAAATTATTCATTCGGATAACAGTTCATTTTCTTTTCAAAGAAGTAATGTTGATTAACTTTCAAACTTTCTACGCTATGGGATATTTATTTTGAATTCAATAATTTTCGCAGAAGAAATGCAAATCAACCCAACTGCCATACAAAACGCATCAATACTAAGTTTTTGTTCTGAAATGTATTAGGAAAAAAAAAGGAGTGGATCAGTGTTAATTTGCACCGGCAGGCTCGGATTCAGAATATACATCAATAGTTAATGTGAGACACACATATGCAGAAGATTGTTCAAACAACCAAATGGAAACTCTGCCTTCAACAACGAGCCGAAGATTACTGCTTTTGTATACATCATTTAGTCCTAAAGAGAGACAAATAAATAACATGTTAAATTACATGATATTAAAGAACAGGAAGTAAAAATGAATAAAATCTATCATCAATGCCGGTTTGGACATTCCTAAGCCTTCTCCTCCCACGCTGGACTTTTCGAGGATAACTCAATACTCTCGTGTTCCGTTGAACTAGCTTCTGACATTAAGATGGTTTCAGGATATGAGAAAATTTAGTCAAAAGTCGGATGAGATAAACAGAACATGAGTGTGCGGAAAGAACAGTATGTGGATCAGTAATTTGATCACCGAATCAGAGGTTAAATTCAAGAGGATCCTTTGTTTTTAAAAGAACCTTCTGTTGAACAAGACGCAGCATCTAAATTTTCGTAATCTTCCTCTGCAAGTTAAAAAACAAAAAGAATGACAAACAATATTTTACGCTACATGTTGGCACAATCACATGGATAAATTGACTCTGTTGAGAAATAGATTGGTTTTCCTACCAACTATAAACTTTTTTAGCAGTCAAAAACATGTAAGTTCTCAAAACATTATGCTTGAAATATCAAATAGAGCATCTGGCATGGTGCTAGAATCCTGTTCCAAGATGTTTTTGCAGGTATTGACTCATATTTGGATGTTCAAGTGGAATTCAGAGCATTCCAAAAACTTGGAGATCAACTACAAAAAGACAAGTAGTCTAATAAAACATTACTTCTGTATTTGGCCCATGATAGTTAAAAATATAAATGCACAAATCATATGTTTGGTCACCCTCTAATGATTAAGCAAAACAATGCTGACAAGGTTCTAATTTGATGGTTGTGGCAAAGGGATTTTCATATACAACTCAAAATCTATCATAAATGAACCATGTAAACAAAAATAATGAAATATCCAAGCATCTACTATACAATGAATGTCACCAAGTTGGCTACATCAAATTTGGGAGTTTCCATGTCAAATATGACTGTAAAAAATAAATAATAAAAATTAAAAATAAATAAAAATAAAAATAAAATCCTTATCCGCTTACCAAAGAGTGTCTTGATGGTTGGCCTCTTAGGTTTGGTATTCTTCTTTTTCAACTCAGCTGCGGAAATGAAAAGGTACCAACTAGTCACAACAAAGGCATGAGATTTCAACAAGCACAGATTTCAATTCGCATATATTAACTAGATATATACACGGAAGATAAAAACAAGTAGATTACAAAATGCGCAGAAAGAGGAAGGAGAGAGAGAGGAGATACCCATCCCAGGCACTTGATAATCATTGACAATTTCAAAATTCTTATATGTATATCCTACAAAGTTGATGTCTTTGGATGAAAGCATCTGCAGGGAGAAGAAAAAGAGAAATGAAATGTAAGGGGGCACGAAAGAGAAAACTTCCAACTTCTTCCTTACACTCAAAGAAAGACGAGGCATATATACACTACAAGAAAATTTTCATCCAGCCAAGCACTTAATGTATGTATGATGTATTTAGAAGCAAATGACTTAAAGATGACATGTTCCTCTTTTTCTACTTTCAGACAACTTAAAAGAGTCTTTGATGCTCCCAACAGGAAACTCGCAACTAAAGAATTTAAAGAAAAAAAAAATCAAGATGTTCCAGTCAATGACAGGTTCCTGCTTTCTACCATCATACAACTTCAGAGTATTTGATGTTCCCAACTGGGAACACACAACTATGAAGAGATTTAACAAAAATCAAAACGGCTGCTCTACCATGGAGCGTTACGTTATATAGAAGTAACAATGAGTTGCACTAGAAATTCAGTTCAATATCAAACTTCTGTATATTCCTTCCACTCCCTTCATCTTACCACCAATTCGTTTAAGTTGATTACTATTTCTGCTTTCCCCATACACAACAGTTTAAAAATAATAACCACCTTGTGTAACACTAACACCTCAAACCATGTCTTTTTCATAAACCAACATGTATGGCAATTTATCTGAATGGTGAAATAACCTCACTCCCTCATTTTATCTATCCAATTGAGGTCATTCAGATTGTTGTACTTTGTGCCTTTGAAGTTCATTTCAACCCTCATCAATCTTGAAAAACACTAGTAAGGCAGTTTCTAGATCCACCTACCCCATTCCAATACCATAGGTAATATCATTCCCTTGCCATCGAAACACCCAAAACATGCTAGTTTCTCTATATGAAAAAATAATGTAAATTGTTTAGGAGCCCATAAAACAACACAAAATGTACTGCAATGATCTATGTTAAAAGTTGTTTATCAACAAATTGTTAGTCTAATATGTTAGGTAAGATTTCAGTCATGCTGCCAAACTTTCTATCGTCACTTCCTAACCATTCTCAGAAAATTTAAAGACCTTCCATTTTCAGATGCTTAAAAATATCAAGAACTACATCTCTGTGGCCCACTATTTCAGACTATTGCCTCATGCCTTAAACAACAGCAAAACACCCATCTTACTATAGTTCAATGCATTAGCCAGTGAACTTGTAAACCGATAGAATAAATAGGAAAATAATCACTTAATGACTAGCAATACCCAGCACTCAAACGACACAAAGTTGAAAAGCACATTCCTAGTTTTATTATGTAGGCATGGTTGATATGATTCAACCAAACAATCTTTTGTAATTGATATATTAGTAAAACCAGTAAATAATTCTTGTCTCAACATCTCAGAAAATAAACTTTGATTTTGATATTCAGGTAGCAGTTGAAATTGCTAAGGAATTCTGCTATTTAGAGAAGCAACAAAATCTAGATTGCTTTCCAGTTAAGCTACATAATGAAGTCGAGAAAATTAGAAATCATCGTGAAACCCCATTTTAAAGCCAAGGGTATTTTAATTTAACAAACACATCAACCACTAGAATTTATAAAATCAAAGAAGCATTTCATGCAGCGAGATGACTTGCCTTTCTCCATGGACCTGTTTTTGATGAAGTATGTGTTTGATTATCAGACTGCAGAACAAGAGACGGAAAGATAAGACTAATATTGAGTAAGATACACAAGACCTGCTAAAAAATGTCCAAAGTTCAGGAAATCAAAACCTCATCAAACTTCTCAAAATTTTGAGTATCCAACTCATCCTTGACTTGGGGTATAAATGCAGCCTCCATTTGGTATATTCTCTTCCAGTCAATGCCACTAAACCACGGATGAGCCTACAATAGAGGAACCAGCCAGGTAATCACCACATGAAGCATTCACAAACTACAACTAAACAAAAATTAGAAAAGGACACACCATACGACACCTTTATTTCATCTGCACCTTTTGAACCAAGTCTCTGATTAACATTGCACAGTAATTTGCTAATAAGATCCTTTGCCTCAGAAGATAATTTGGCTTCTTCAGGGAATTTTAAGTGTGTTCTCCAGTTGACAATCTGAACAGAGAAAGAAAACTTTTTAAAGATAAAGATTGGTAACATAACAATACTTTTTCTTCTCAATTTTTACCTAATCAAAAGTATATAATAGCTGAGGACTTAAAATTGGTTGCCCAGTTTACACACCGAGTAAAAGAAAGAACAAAGTCCTTTACAGATTAAGATTACTAAATCAATATGTTCCCCACTTCACCTTTAAATATCAAAATATTTATACGTGAGTTTGTGCGCGCGCGTTATGCAGAGACAACTAAAGAGTTGAGTCCACCAACAACCCTGAATTGATGATTCATGATACAGACTACACATGATGCATACTTGTAACTACTACCACAAATGACCACGGACCTACAATACTACTTCTCATCATGCCTAATAAATAAAAGGTAAAAATATAGACCTCCCTTCAAGGGTATCTCCATGTTCAGATTTGCAAGGAAATTACAGTAAAATCCCAAAGGACATCAATAAAGCAAGTATATGTAAAAATTAACATATAAGGCAGTTGTCACTGAAGGATATGCATTAATAGCTATATTAAAATTCCTTCAACAGAATGAGACGTGCATGCAGTGAAATGTCACAAGAGACTAATAAGGGAATGTGAGAGTTGGAAAATAAACTAAGCAAAAAATGCCTTTAAAATTTATGAATCTTCATGTCAACAGTGTTTCCCAAAACCAGCAAATATAACAGCAGCACTGGGAAGATACCTTTCTACATGTTGACATAGGATCATCTGAATAAAAAGGCGGATAGCCCACAAGCATTTCAAACATAATAGCACCGAGAGACCACCTAATTAGAAACAACCAAATCCATAAGCACTGAGAACAGATCTGATTCAACATCACTATTAAATGGCAATAAGCTAAATCATGTATTTCTCCTTTCAAAACGTCAAGTGTAATATACACAACTAACCAATCACACTCCAATGCATAACCTTTCTTCAAAAGAACTTCAGGGGCAATGTAGTCAGGTGTGCCGACTGTAGAATAAGCCTGCAATGTCCCAGTATCAAAGGCTCAATGTTGCCAAAAACGAGAATCTTCACAAAGACACCACAGAATTTTGTCAAAAGCAAATAATTGAAATATATCTGGTCAAAAGAACATCCTTCTTTTCTGACTTCCTCAGTTATTGTGTTTTCAAAAGCAAATAATTGAAATATATCTGGTCAAAAGAACATCCTTCTTTTCTGACTTCCTCAGTTATTGTGTTTTCAATACTAGGCATGATTGTTTCCTCCATAAAACCTTTTTTTTTCCCATAATGACCAAACAAGGGAGCGAACATAACCGTTTTTTCTATTAATGTCATGAATTTGAACATCATGAACAAGAAAGGAAATGAAAAAGAAATTCAGTAGACTGTGGAAACTGACAAGCATCCTCCTGTTTTTCTGCCAGTGCTGCAATTGCTCTTGCTGCGTGCGCTTAGAAGCTAGAGGTCGTTCTGCATTTTGCGATCTGCCACTAAAGCTGTCCCCCATCGAAAAATCATTTTCCTGAAGAGTGCTACAATCTAAAGGTTTACATAAACCAAAATCTGATAGTCTCAAGTGACCATATCTATCAAGTAGCAAGTTGTCAGGCTTTATGTCTCTGAAGCAGGAAAAACAACATATGAAGAAATCAGATATCTAATGCGGTACAACACGAATGGACAGAGTAAAACAAGAACAATACTTGTACTGAACACAAATAGACACATACCTGTGTATGTAGTTATGTTTATGGATGGATTCTATAGCCAAAACTGTCTCCGCAACATAGAATCTGGCCTCATCCTCAGTCAATATGTCTTTTCTCATCAGCAGAGTCATCATATCTCCACCAGGTAGATACTCCATAATAAGATACAGGAACTCCTCATCCTGGAAAGAACAATACAACTTGACGATGCAGTTGCTATCCACCTCCGCAAGCAAATTTCTTTCAGCTTTCACATGTTCTACCTGAAAAAATTATAAACTGACTACCAATACATACAGTCAACAAAAAACAACACCATACGCTGCAGGCCAAATCATACCATACCTGACCTCTACGAAGCATCTCCGATTTCTTAAGCTTTTTCATTGCATATACTTGACCTGTTGTCTTTTCTCGACATACCCTGACCTGCAACATAAAGAGTACTCAAATTAGACACTAAAGAAATTGAAGGGTTTAAATAGAGAAGAAGAAAGATGCTACCAGGTCCACAACAGAGAAACATAATCAACCATCAAAACATAACTGAATATATATACCTCCCCAAATGCTCCCTTCCCAATCATAGTTAGTAACTCAAAATCATCAGCATCCATTTTATGCCTCTGAAGACGCATGTATTCAGTTTCCTTCTTCTCTAAGAACTTAAATAGATTGGTTTGATCTTCCTCAGACACATCAGCATCAGCCAACTTTTGCTCCAGTAGATTTCGTCTGCACCAAAATAGGGATAAGAATGGATGCAAAAAGACACTTTATTGTGTAATAAACACCTAACCTGCAATGTTAACAGTCTACTTTCATCTTATATCGTCAAAGGGTTAGAGTGAAAATGCCAAGAATAACCAAGAGAGACCATCGCTTCCCAGAAAGTACAGAGTAGCATTGTCAGAGAGCATAAAGGAAAAAAATGCTCCTTAACTGACTGCTTAGAAATTACTAGAGAATAGTGCTGCCTCCTTTCTTTCAATTTTTAATTAGAAGTGATGCTCACTCTTCCTGTGAACCCCTTGTCTAGTTAGGACTTGCTATCTCACGCACCGCCTCAAAAGCTTAAATTAATGGGAAAGAACCCTTCTAAACCTATATCTACTTTCCAGCAATTACTTACATTCAGCCACTAACTCCGGCAAGGATCCAAGATGAAGCTGATAAGCTGACAAAATGCACCAGCACAAATCGAATGTGTGAACACAGTTTCGCCGAACCAAAATTCTCATACCATGTTAAATCACTAACTAACGTACAAACTATAAGAAACAAAACAGTTTCCAGGCAACAAACTATCCAGAAGCTTAAACTACTTAAAAAATAGACCACAATTTACATCGGTACATCAAGTTCTAATACTTGAAAGTGATGAAGAAGTCTGACATGCAGCTAATCATTATTTCTGTTAACGTGGGCAGAAGAAAGTAAAATACAAACTTCCATTACTAATGAAAAAGCATAGAGAAAAAAACTTGAAGTAAAACCCTTATACACTTCGCTCAACATTATTGATACGTCATAGTGAGTATACATATGAACGGCCTAGTGCACAAATCTCGCATTACGGGATCCATGAGGGCCTGATGTAAGCAATCTTACCCGTGACCCACAACTCGAAATAGAGACGTGCATGGCCCTAACTTATAGAAATTCAAGTTGGGGTTTTAAACACCACCAATATCAATTTCTTGAGAGGTGATAATCAGATGACATGTAAACATCAGGCCATCATAGTGAGTATGTTAAATAAATTAACCTGAATCTAACATCATTCGGTCTAATGAACTTCTCTCGATATAAAATTACTCAAACGGAGGGATTTAACAGACGGACTAAGAAAACATGAAGAATCTAAAAGTTTAGAGGCGGCGACGTACCGCTCCTTCCTCTCTTGCAGATTTTTCATCTGCTCCTTGTAATGATTCTCTATGTACTGCTTTGCAGCTGCGACCTTCTGTTTTGTAATATTCGAGGCTTCTTCAGCACTAGTTGGTTTTGAATCTTCATTTCTAGGCGTGCTGGATTCAGCTCTCTTGGTTGAACTTGTAAACCGCTCTCGTGGCTGAAACTTCTGAAACCAACTCCTAGCCGAATCCATGACTCAAAAAAAGAACATCAATGATTGACACGTGTATTCATTGGCCCCCAAAAGACCACATATAAAGTAGGTTCAATCTGCAATAACAGAAATTAAATCCAGTAAAGATTCACACACCCAGTCCTTAGCATCTTACTCACTTATTGAAGCACTTATATGCACATGTATGATTCAGAGACATTTAGATAGGAGGAAAACTATTCATGTACCGACAATCATTACCAAAGTTGTACAAATATCTATGTGGTTAGATTATGTGCCGCAAAAAATGCAACAAAATATGTGTTTACAGTTTCCGTATATAATTTTGTACCTTATTTCATTACTCTAGATAGAATCACTGTTCGAAAATATAAATCCTCTGCATAAACATTGCACAGCACCTAAGATTTGACAATCAACAACCCTGCAATAAAGGAAATGACCTAAGATTTGACAATTTTGAACCCTACAATTTAGGAAACTACGTAACTGAGCAAAGTGAAAGATAAGCCAATAAAAACAAAAAAAAAAAAATTATAACCACGAAAAAGATACAAAATTATTTGACGGGTGTCATTCAAGATGTTCAACATGACACAAAACATGAAAAAACAAAACAAACAAATAAATAAATAACCTAAAATTTAATCTAGCTATTCAGAGTTGAAGAATTAAACCCCAGAAACGAAGCATTGAGTCTCCAATGGGGAAAGCTTGAAAGTTAAGATAATGAAATTAAAAGAAATTCAACTGGAAAAGTACAAAATTATTTGAGAGGTCGTTCAAGATCTTAAAAAATGATATAAAACAAGAAAAAAAAACAACCAGATAAATAAAGGAATCTGATATTTAATCAGAATAAAACCCTAGAAACGAATGACTGAGTCTTGAAAAGGGGAAAATTGAAAGAATCTGATTGTAATAGCGGAGAAATCGGATTACCGGTGTCGCGAGAGAGATGACAGCTCGATCCTCCGAAAGCTATAAGATTACACACAGATATAATATTAAAAACAGGCTATATACATACATATATATAATTGAATAATGGATATTAAGACCAACGAGTAATAAAAACGGTTCCGGCCAATTTCAAAACAATATATATACATAATAGTTACGTGATCGTCGCTCGCACGACGTGCCCAAAAATACCCTCCCTCTGCCCATTTTTATATTCTCCGGTCTTACTTGGGCAATACCCGATAAATATTAGCAAACTTTTCCATTGCTTTTTAATTTTTTCAATATGCTACAGAGAATTTTCTTTTAAATTTTTTTTAAAGGAACTTAACGAGATAAAAAATGTAGATATTAATTTTACTCAATTTTATTCATATTCTCTCTCTTAAAGGTTCAATAACTCAAAGCTTACAGTAAAGAGTAGTGGAATATTTATTTTGAGGAAGTTGGAACTATCCATGACTTCCTTAATACTCCTGTTTCCGTTTGCAAACTTTCCAGTAAGCCCTTCTCTCTTTTATAAATTTCAATTTTTTTCATTCTATTTTACACAATTATAAAGATATCACGTCAGGTCGTTATATGAATATGTCGATGCCACTTATTCCTATTGAAAGTTATTTTCTCGTCAAACATTGAAATATGCATGTCCTTTTGTAGTATTTGTATACATGTAGTTAGTGGTGCACCTCTGTCTTTTCCGTTCGTTATTACTCTTATACTCTTATATTTTCTAACTGGTGCATTCACTGGTCTTCTTCTTATATATCTAAACCATCTTAAACGACTCTCTCTCATCGTGTATTCAATAGGTGTTACTCATAACCTAACGTGAATCTCTTCATTTATAATCATGTCCTTTCTAGTCTTATTACACATCCAACGTAACATATGTATCTCAACCACACTTTTCTTGTGTTCATCTTATTTCTTGTAACCCAACACTCACTTCCATACAATAAAGTCGATTGTACTGCGGCCTTATAAAATTTTCCTTTTAACCGTAGATGTATATTACGGTCACATAAAACTTCGGATGCACTTCTCTATTCCATCCATCCTGCTTTGATTTTGTGATTAATATTTTTTTTTATCCCACTGTTGTTTTGAATAACTAGTCCTAAATATCGAAAATAACCAGTTTTTGGTACCACCTCCCCAATTAAATTAACCACAATTGGATCCTCTATCCGTCGTCTACTGAAACAACACTCCATATATTCAATTTTTGACCTACTTAGCTTAAAATCGCGAGATTCTAAAGTATGTCTCCACAATTCCAATTTATCATATACCCACGCTAGTCTCATCAACCAAAACTATATGATTAACAAATACTATACACCACGGCACTTCGATTTTGATGTGTCTTGTCAGCTTGTTCATTACTATTGCAAACAAGAAGGGGCTTAGTGTTGAGCTTTTTTACAATCCTATTGTAATAGGAAAACTAAACAATAAGCCACCACATATTTTCACAATGGTAATTGCACCGTCATACATATTCTTGATAATATTTTTATATTGAAAATGAACCAATTTATTTGTCAAAACTCACCAAAGTA
>MKEJ01027679.1:0-14047 GCA_001753735.1 Embelia ribes
TTACATGGAGTTCCCATGTCTATTTTGTCAGATCGTGATTCTCGGTTTGTGTTGCGATATTGGTCAAGGTCTTCAAGAAGCTTTGGGGACTAAATTATCTTTAAATACTGCATTTCATTCGCAAACTGATGGCCAATTTGAACAAATAATTTAGACATTAGAGGACATGTTCCATGTATGTTTTCTTGATTTCGGAGGAAATTAGAAAGAACATGTAAGTCTGATCGAATTTGCTTATAACAATAGCTACCATTCGAGTATCGAGATGGCTCCATTTGAGGCCTTATATGGGCATTCGTGTCGATTGCCAATGTATTAAGCAAAGGTTGGAGAAAGTGCCTTATTGGGTCTAAACATAACTCAAGAAACAACACAAAATATGCAACCAATCAAGTAGATATTAGAAATTGCTCGAAGTGGTTATTAGAGTTACGTGGATATTTGTCAACAATTGTTGACATTTGATGTAAGGGTCATGTCTTCTTGAAGGTTTTTCCCAAAAGGGGGATTATGTGCTTTGGGGAAAAGGGGAAACTTTCACTAAGATTTATTGGGCCTTTTTTATACTGTATATAGATAACCCATATAATAGATAAGAAAATAAATCAAGATAACAAAAAATATTATATATATATATATCAAACTAATTGCACTCACCATCCTTTCTTGTTCCAAAGGTATCTTTTATTGCATAATCAATCCTTCATCGATTATTTATTCTCCTAACATGCCTTCCATATATTATAATTCTCATCTAAAGATGAGCACATAGTGACGAACAAAATGTCATCTAGTAATAATTCAATTAGAGGTCAACCATAATTTTTTAAATTTACTACATCCCTTCATGAATACAACCTCTTAATTTTTAAAAATTTGAAGAAAAATAAAATAAAGGGGTCATTGACGGTCAATTTGGAGTATTTTCCATTGACGGTCAATTTGGAGTCTTCTCCTATATTTTTGGGCGAAATTGGGAACTTCTCCGACAACAACCAAGTTAGGTCTCGCCCTGCTTAAATTATAGCTTAAAAAGAAGTTCAGTGAACAAGAGATAAAAGAAGAAATAATAACAATAAAAATCAATTTGTTTTAGAGAATTGTTCGGAGGTTTTCGAAGGGGAAGCCTATTATAAGAAAAAAGAGATCTAAAGAAGTAAATATGATTTGTTTAAATAAAATAAGGCGGTGAAAAGATTATTTGAAAGAACCCAATATGAGTTTTCTTATTTTTTTTTATTTTTTTTCTATACGGTTAGTTGTTGTGGAAACAATGGGCAAAGGGACATTTAACCTTTTTTTATCTTATTTTTTTGGAAGCTAAGACAGATGGGTCGCCGATTGCAACCAGTCCAAATAACAGTTCTTTCAATCGGAAGTCGATAAGCACGGTTTCATAATTTTAGAACACAATAATCAAAAGGTTGGATACAGTGATAAATATTATAAAGAAAAAATAAATTAGTTTTATTGTTACGAATAGTAGAGACACAATGACCTCTTTATATATATAATCCAAGTAATAAATAAAAAAAATAATCAAGATAAATACAAATATATATAAAACTAATTGAACTCATGACTCATTTCTTGTTCCCGAAATTATCATTTATTGCATAATCAATTTTTCATCAATTATTTATTCTCATAATTGTCCTCCATATACTATAATCTCCAATTAAAAATTCTCAGGACCCATATCTAGCATAATTTCCATGTATCAGAAAACAATAAATGTACTCATCGTTTTCAATGTCTACGTTTCGTAGACGTGCAAGCATACATCATGACAGGCACGTTTTGATGACCTCAAGATGATTTTGTATCTTTTTTCTGCTGATGGAGGATGTTAAAATTCACAAGAGTAGACAATTGGCAAAATAATTAAATTTAAAAAAAAAAAGAAAAAAAAGAAACTTCTGCCAGGGAATGACTATTGGATCACAATCAAAATTGCGAAGACACGGGAAGGGCGAAGACTTGGAATTTATAATTTATTTATATGATGAGGTTCGGCAGCATCTATTTGAAAATTCAATACTCATGGACATGATATCCAAAGAACAATTTTCTTCTCTAATATTTTTGTATTCAACACTTAAACCTTTACAAGAAGATTTTCTGACAAGGAACTACAAGAATTTCATTGTTTCGTGACCCGGTTATGTACATTTCTCACTAAGGGTGATTAGTTTAGTGATGATAAGTACTGGAAGTCACTAAAGCAGTAATTACTACACGCAGTGATAAACAAATTTATATTCTAGTCACTAATGACTTTGAACTATTATTTATTTAATTTTATGGTAGCTATTGTTGGACAACTCACTGGTACGTTTGATATATATATATATATATATATAAAAGAATGCAAAAGAAAAATTAACACTCGTATGATTTATTTATTTATTTAATGACTAAAAATTCTTTTTATCCCCAACTGACTTTTTCTCTCTTCTCTCTCAGTTCCTCCCTCGACGATTCAACTCTTAAACCTCTCTCTCTTTGTCTCTCTGATTATAGCTCAATTCAAGCGACTAGTTGAAGAGATAAATTTGTAAATTAAGCTTAGATTCAACCGTGACTTGATGATTTAAGCTCGATTTGATGAATTCATCTTGTAATTACTCTCCTGTAATTCAGATTTTTCTCAAATATATATATATATATATATATATATACATACATACATATATATATATATATGTATGTATATTAATTATGTCTGCGTGTGTGTATTTGTGTATTTGAATCATAAAACATTGATTGAACCACTTTTCACTCTCTCGTTCTGTAATTTGATCAGCAAAGGTGTGAAGAAGATGTTTGCTAAGGAGAAACCTAGGGCTCGTCTCTCTTATGCTGAGGTACAAATTTCAATTTCTTTAATTGCTTGTACATTTCTATTTAATTTTTTGAGTATATTGGCATATCCATCTGAAATTGTTGATCGAAGTCCAAATTGTTGAACTAGATTATGCATTTCTGTAGTTATGCGTATGTATTTATGTGCACGAAACATTAGTTGGTTTTGTTTTGGTATTTATCATTCATTTGAAATATTTGAGTTTATGAACTGTTTATGAATAATGGACAAGAGAATGTATCAATGGAGCCGAGAAGAGGAACATAAGCAAGGGTTAGCTCATCAAGGCTCATTGGTTTTCAGCTTTAGTTTTCACTATTTTTATTGCTCTGTTATTTTATTTTTTTGTTTGTTGAGTAATAATTTTGTCCATTCGGTTATTTCATTTCGCACTTACTCCATGACCTATAAGTCATGTTGTATGACTTATTTAGGGTTTCATTATCGAATAATTGGAGCATTTGCTTGATGTCCATTGGCTAGATTTTCTCAATGCCTTGAATTCATAGTGGTTTATTGCACACGCCGTTGTGTAATACGGTGCCAATTATTTCATCGATGAATTCACGTGGATTGGTCATATAAATCTATTTTTTGTCACATTGTGGACTTATAATGCATGAATTAGTAACCAGTTGTGTACAAACAAAGAAGCTGATTAACTAATGAGTCACATTGTGAAAACTTGTAAATAGTTCTTTACACAGTCATGTTAAAGATTTACAACTTACAATGGGTGTATACAAACATAATACATTGGACATTGACTCTGGTATTTGGAGTTATTAGGTAATTGATTATGCTTGGATAATTCATATGCCAGGAAATGGTTTTTTAAGCATTTCTATTTTATTATAGCCTAATAATTTGTAGTTAATGAAACTCTTTCAACAGTACCACAAATAGTTACGTGGTATTTAAATGGTCGAAGTTCGATAAAATTTTCAGGTCGTATAATTGAGTTTTTCTTTTCTCATATCAGGTTCTTAACTTCTTGCAATTCTGTAGTTTTGGACTCATCATTGGTCATGGTTAGTTTGTGATCAGACCTTTTAATTGATAACAAGAAAGTTGATTTCACTTGTGACATATTTCAAATGAAGTAAATTTTAAACATAAAGTGAATGCCAAGAACCGATAGATTACTATATATTTTTTGAAATTTGATAGAGAGTAGGAAATCTAAATTTTGTTCTATTCTCATTTATTTTTTTGTTCTCTTGCTTATTTATTGCTGCGTAAGGTTTGTCCTATCTTAAAATGAAAGTCATTCAACAAAGACTCCCTGGTTGTGAAGGTAAGACTTAACACTATGGTTATAGATTCTTCCATTTTGTAACGAATCATGTCTTACAAAATGTTCTTAAGTCAAATGTTCTTCTTTTGTGCTTGTTATTGACATTTTATGTATGTGGTAATTTTATTCCAAGGTCCTCGGTACTTCTTAAAATAATTCAAAGGTCAGCTCAGGTGGCTCATCACGTCCACAAAATGAGGTAGCTCACTTGATTCATCAAATGTTAGTTGTTTCTAATTTTGAATTAGTTTTTTTTTTTTTTTGGCTAACATTGAAATCTCATTATTTCTTCAATTTATTCAATTATCAATCTATTTGTTTAGCAAAAGGTGAAGCTTATTTGTGAATTTTGTTTCTCGTTTGGTTGCAGCTTGAAATTCAGTTTGTGAGCTTTGCCTCGATAAGCTGAGGAACTAGAACTATAGGTTATTCATTTATCTTTATCCCACTTTTTGTATTTGATTCCTTATTGTAAACTTTATATGTTATACGGTATAATCATTCATCTCCTTTTCGTCTCGTCAATTCCAGTTTTTATTTACCGATTAAAGTTCTATTAATTTGAATATCAAAAGCTGAGGAGATAAAATTGTATAATTAAGCTTAGCTCAACTGTTTGTGAATTGATGTATGTATTCAAGTGGTGGTTGAATTGATCTTTTTGATAGTTGCGTGTTTGTTTGCTTATATAGCACATATTTGGTGAATGTCTTAAAGAATGGCGATTTCGAAGAGATGGCTCTCTCTATGCTCGCTTAGTTACTCGTCCTCTTCATTGGCATCGTGGCTAGGGTTCGAACTAGAGACTCCTCTGCTTTGAGGTCGGTCGGTCTCTCTCTCTCTCTCTCTCTCTCTCTCTCAGACTGCATGAAGTGAAATTGTGAAATTAAGAATTACTCTGTTTTAACTTCAGTTTTTGTTTTGATTTCAGAAACTAATTTGTAAAAGGGAAAATCATTGTTCCTGTTAATTTAAGCTTTTAGTTAACTTTCTGAACTGGAAAATTGTTTATTCAGTAATTTTTAAATGAATTTCTTTGTTCTGACTTTCTCCCCAAAAATTTCTGACGTTTTGTTGAAGAAATTTCTCAGCATTTTGCAGAAATATGCTTAAATATCTACTTTAATTGGTAATTGTTTTTTTTTTGTGTTTATGTAAATCATCTCTTAAATTCATACATTTTCATAATTTTTACTGTAAATTTAGATATTTACTTAATTTATCTCTTAAATTTGTTCACTCACTCTCTCTCTCTCTTTTTTTTCTTTTCTGTTTTTGCTTTAAAGCTCAAATACTCCGTTTTTAAAACTCTACGGTTAATTTTAATAGCGGTAAAGATATAGTGGAGAATAATTTACTTAATTTATCTTAAATTCGTACATTTCCATATAATGTGCATCTGAAATACTCTGTTCCTAAAACCCCTGTTAAATTTTAATAATATAGAAGATAATTTAATTAATAAATTAAATAATTTTGACATAACTGTAAATTAAATAATTTTGACATAACTGTAAATAACTGTAAATTACTATATTCTTGTAGTGAGGTAAATTAAATTCCAACCCCAGGAAAAGTTGCGCTTGCCATCTGCAGAGATCATTTTAAGTTTCTCTCTTACTATTATGATTAAACTCTATATTTGATAGTCAAAATAAAAAACACTATCAACATGTTAGTAGCAGCAACTTTTTATTTACCTACACAAATTTTCAACATTGTGTGTCACGTGCAGATGGGTTAATTATTATTAATTTTAGCGGAGTGGTACAATGTATATATAGAGACTCAACATCTGATCTATACTTTTGATACCGAGTTTGGTTATAAACTCACTAGAAGCTCAAGGCATAAATAACTTCTTAATTAATATTTATATATTATTCTCCAACAGATAAAGACAAATCATAAATTGCCCGGTACAAATATATAGACGGTTTACTCATTCAACACAAATAAATTACACGTGCGCCACAAATTTGCCTGAATATATTCTAATCATAAAGAACTCTTAATATAATTAAAATACTAAATTAACAGAGAATTTGTGTATTGTAACCTCAGGATCCACAAACCCAACAATAATTAAGGGACCATACTGGCATGGATATCAATGATAGGACATATTATTCATTATCAAATTTTGTTTGTGGAGATTTGATATTTATTGACAGTGAAATATATATTAAATTCTTAACTAAAATCTTGATAAAATTTTTTGTTTAATTTAACAAACTATACAGAATAGACGTGTGAGCGGCTCAGGCTCAGTTGTTTGTATCTTGAATTGAAGCTCACCGTATTGTCATGCATTCAAATAATAGTCAAGATACAATTAATATTATTCTCAATAGCCTAATTTTTTTAAACACAGAGAGAAGAAAACTAATGCATTCAAATAATAGAATATCATTCTTAATAGCTTACTTTCTGAAAACAGAAATAGAACATAAGTGTTGAGTGTCGGACTTGTGCGCTTGAACTAATTTTCAAAGTTGAAAGTTCGGGACAAATGGGTTTGTGATCCAAGAATTTGAAAAATTACTTTTATTTCGTAAATATTGTTGATAAGTATAAAAATGTACAAAATCATGCGTTTGGGGTAAAATTGCAACCCCAATTGGAGGGGCATACTATGCAAATGGTATTGGTGTGACCTCTAAGTATTTTGTGCTATAAATATCATATGTTGTCCTTGGAGAACAGTACAAGACAATGACTTTTTTCTTTCTTTCTCCATACAAATTACACTATTGCCTTGCTATCTTTAATTTTAAATTAAGCACCATAAATTTGAAAGATTCAGCAACTGGTGTAGGCTCGGTCACAAGGATCAGAAATCAAAAGGAATAAGTCTTGATACCAGCATCAAGCAAGGAACTCTATCAACATCCCCGGGCAATTCGGGCCGATACGGCATGGATTCGAACATTTCTTCAATTGGGGTGGTTTATGGGAACTTATTGTAGTAAAATACATTTTAGTTCAGAACACTAAAAGCACAACTATGGCACTAATTCCCAATGACAAAGATCCCTCACGCTTTTGAACCCCTGAGCTTAGTAACGTCATTAACATTACCTCTGCTGCTTTAGGAACCTCGCAGGTGTGTTTGACCCCTAACAAAGAATCAGATCACTGGAAGAGCAAGTCCATGGTTTAATAAACATGATACAAGCTTTGTTGAGATCACACAAAGTTTTCTGCCTAGGAAAAAAGTCCTGCTAGAAGTAGACAACCAAGAGGAGGGCGGCTCCCATTGGAGATCCGAGTTAGGATGAGAGATGTCTAACCAAAGAATGCCTCCAACACGCCAAGATCTGCCACAAGTCATCCGAAACGTAGACAAAGAAATCAACGGAGTAAAAAAGAGAGTCCTCTCAAAGGGAAAACCTGTGAAATGAGGTTCCCGCACCCTTGCGGCACAACAAATAATGGTTTTCTGCTTTCAATCACCTAAAACCACAAGAAGTTTCCCAACAACAATAATAGGGACTCTCCCAATGCAATCAAAAAATCCTAAATGATATGGATCACCCCCAAATGAGAAGTCCAAGCATAGAGTCGCGCCCACAAGTACGAAGACACAACCTTGCAAAAGAAAGAAAACCTCTAGTGCCTCCACACACCAATATATTTGTGGAACATGTCTTATACAGAATGATGCACTCTCATTTCCATTGTGACATTGTTGATGCACCATTGCCCTCAGAAACAAACTTTCAAACTCTACAATTGGAGCTACTCACCAAGCAGTATCAACAACAGAAGCTGACCTAATATAAGAATAATAAATTCATGTACAAGATGTTCCCTTCAAACTTCAGGGAAATAGATTTTAAATGATTAGATTGTAATGAGCTTGTCTCGATCCGAAGCTAGACCCACATGATAGAGTTCTTTTTGTATCGAGTCTCCATAAATACCAAGAAGATTGCTAGATCAAAGGCTCTGATGTAGCTTCTTAAGAGGCATTTGGAAAGTATAAGATCATTGATGAGGATGTTCTAGGAAGTTGACAATGAAGTTGACTGAAGGGAATGTCCTAACTCAATCACCCTCAATTGTCTACCAAAATGCCTCCCATAAGAAGATGAAAATCAATTGAAACTTCTAAGCAAGTCAACCAAGATGATCACGGAGTCATTTGAACGATTGGAAAAATTAACCTGTTCGCGATGATAATGTGAGGAAAATCTTGAAGGACAAAAGCTTAGAGAAAAACAGGAAAGTACAAAGCCATCTAAAAGATAAGAAAGTGGTGGATAACATTAGCAGGAAGAGACATTATAAGCCTGAAAACAAAGATCATGATCGAAAGAAAGCCCTGTATCAAGACATATAATTTTGAATTCAACCAGCCAATCGACAAAATTCTCTCAAAAATCAGCACACAAAAATACCATTCACTTATTTTGTGCCTCCTAAACAACGAAGTCAGCAAGAGTACTATGATTATTATAAGGATTACAACAGTACCAGAAGTTGTCAAAGCATAATAAGAAATATGAAATTCTAGGAAAGGGACGAAAAGCTAGAAAATATGTTTTAGAGAGAGTGAACAAAGCAAATATTGTACCTCAGGTTGCAACTATAGCAAGGATCAGAGAAGAACATGCAATACATATTACTCATATACGCTAGCATTGCTTAATAACTGATATCGCGTCGTGCGTTAACACACTGCCTTTCAACAACATGTCAAAAACACTAAAGTTATTTGCGCTCCAGAATAAAAAAAAGACCCAAATTGAAAAAGTGCAGAGTGTTCTCAGAGAATAATCTTTATGGCACTGTTCTTTTGCATTTTGATATACTCATCATCACCGGTTAAACATCTGTTAGTACACTAACATTTCACTAAAATGCCAATTAGTACACTAACTTTTTTTTTGCCAATTAATATACTAACGTGAGAATAATTTTTCAATCAAATACACTTTTGATGGATTCAGTCAATTTTTTCAACGAAATCCATCAATGTGCTGTCAGCGTGACTTTTTTGCCATGTCATAGGAAGCAATTTGGTCAATTTATAAAGGTTGAATATATGTTAGTATACTAATCATTCAATGAAACTTCAATTAATGTACCAACCTATTTTTTTGCCAATTAGTTCACTAATATGAGACTAATTATAATATATTTAAAATAAATAAATATTAAATATTAAAAAACTATTATAAAATATTTTTAGCACCTGCAAAGATGGGGGATTTAAGGATTCAGTTGATTGAATTGCAAGATAAAGTTTTTATTCAATCGAATTCATCGTCATAGGGTCCTTCAGCTTTATTTGTGCCAAAGAAGTACAAGTCAATGTATATGTGCATTGACTATCGAAGGTTAAATCACGTAACTATTAAAAACAAATATCCCCTTCCAAGGATTGATGATCTCTTCAACCGACTTTGAGGCTCAAAATTATTTTTAAAGATTAACTTGAGGACTGGCTATCATCAGTTGAGAGTGTGGAAGGAAGATATTCTAAAAACTGTGTTCCGTACTCATTACTGGCATTTTGAATTTTTGGTGATGCCTTTTAGTCTTAAAAATGCCCCAACAATATTTATAGACTTGATGCATTGGATCTTTCAACCATTTCTTGATCATTTTATGGTTGTGTTCATCGATGAGGCTCATTGAGAATACCTTTGTATTGTGCTATCTATACTTCGAGAATAAAATCTTTATGCAAAGTTTTTGAAATGTAATTTTTGGTTATCAGAAGTTCATTTTCTTGGGCATGTTGTGTCAAAAGATGATCTTTCAGTAGATCTGTCTAAAATTGAGACCATTACCACTTGGGAATAACCTAAATGGGTGTTCGATATTCAGAGTTTCTTAGGGCTTCTGGGCTATTATTGCTGATTTGTACAAGATTTTTCTCATTTGACAGGCCCTATGTCATGGCTTACTAGTAAGAGTATGAAGTTCGAGTGGAACTCACAATGCGAATTTTTTTTTTTTTTTTTTGAAAATGTTTTTAACCTCGACTTCTATTCTTGTGATTCTAAAGCAAGACATCAAGTATATGGTATATTGCGATGCTTCTGAAAAAGGAATGGGGTGTGTTCTTTTGCAACTTGGGAAAGTGGTTACTTACGCTTCACGGAAATTAAAAGTGCACCAGCAAAATTATCCTACGCATGAATTGGAGCTCGATACTATAGTGTTTGCACTAAAGTATTGGCAATACTACCTATATGGTGAAAAGTTTGAAGTCTTCTTTGATTATAAGTCTCTTAAATATGTATTCACTCAACGAGACTTAAATATGAGATGAAGGAGGTGGATGGAATATCTAGAGCAATAAAAATTTGATCTCGAGTATCATCCGAGAAAACAAACGTTGTAGTCGATACATTAAGTCAAAAAACTTGTTGTACTCTCGCTTGTCTTGCAATGGATGAATGGGAAATGCTTTAGGTTTTAAATGAATTTGGGTTGGAAATTGTAGAATTGGGTGGTCGCACTTCAGTTTTTAAGGTTGTTATTCAACCAACATTGACTACTCGAGTGATAGAGGCTCAATGTTATGATGAAGAGTCAGATATGTATTGAGTACGTATCCTTAGTGAATATGGATTGGATAGGTGGAACATCACTACAGATGGGGGTTTATGGTTTCAAAATTGTTTGTTCATTCCTACTTCTATCTGCAATAAGGTTTTACGCGAATCTCATCATTCTCGGTTGGCTATAAATCTTGGTGGCGCCAAAATGTTTCATGATATTTCTCGTCACTTTTTGTGGTCAAGGATGAAAAAGGATGTGGCGGATTTCATTTCTTGGTGCTTGACTTGTCCGTAAGTCAAAGTTGAGCATAAGCATCCGGAAGGTTTTCTTCAACCCAGAAGGTTTTCTTCAACCCGGAAGGTTTTCTTCAACCGTTACCTATTTCTGAGTGGAAATGGGAACAAATTACTATGGATTTTTTGGTTGTATTGCCTAGATCAAAGCGAGGTTATCATACGATATGGGTTATTGTGGATAGAATGACGAAATCAACCCATTTTCTTCCTATTCGTACGAATGACTTAGTTGAGAAACTTTATCGGAAGTACATTGATGATATCATTTGATCACATGGAGTTCCCGTGTCTTTTGTGTTGGATCATGATTCTCGTTTCGTGTTGCGACATTGGTCTGGTCTTCAAGAAGCTTTGGGGACAAAATTGTCTTTAAGTATTGCGTTTCATTTGCAAATTGATGGCCAATTTGAACGGACAATTTAGATACTCGTGGACATATTCCGTGCACGTATTCTTGATTTTGTAGAAAATTGAGAAGAGCGTGTGAGATTGATCGAATTTGCTTATAATAATAGCTACTATTCGAGCATCAAGATGGCTCCGTTTGAGGATTTATGTGGGCATTCGTGTCAATCGCCAATGTATTGGGCAAAGGTTGGAGAAGTGACTTATTGGGTCTAGACATTGTTCAGGAAACTACACAAAATATGCAATTAATCAAGCAGAGATTAGAAACTGCACGAAGTCATTACAAAAGTTACTCAGATATTTGTTGATGACCATTGACTTTTGATGTAGGGAACCATGTGTTCTTGAAGTTTTCTCCTAAAAAGGGGATTATGTGTTTTGGGAAAAAGGGAAAACTTTCACCAAGATTTATTGGGTTGTTTCTTATACTTGATAAGGTGGGTGAAGTTGCCTATCGATTGGCATTACCACCTCAACTTTCTAGCATGCATCCTGTATTCCATGTGTCGATACTTCGGAGGTATATAGGATCCATCACATGTGATTGCTTATGATGATTTGTATGTCAAAGAAGACATGCCATATGAGGTACAATAAATGCAAATAGTGGATGTACAAGAGAAGATGCCTCGGAAACTAACAATTCGATTTGTGAAAGTTTTGTGGCAAAGTCTCTCGCCTGAAAAGATGACTTGCGAAAGAGAAGATAAGATGTGAACAAAGTATTCAGAGCTGTTTGTTGATTCCAGTACGTTCACATTCTTTTGTGGTTTATACTAATTTTGGGGATAAAATTTCCTAACACGAGGAGGATGTGATGTCTCGGAAACATGTATAAATTTGTTCCGAACATGAATAATACATTACAAGTTATAATGTATCATTTATGTTATATGTATTGTAAAATTGTGTTATTAAGTATTGTGATTTGTGTTGTACACTTAGAAATACTTTCTAAGTTGTGTATATATATTTAATGTGTAAGTAAAGATTAATTGTGATTTGTGTTGATGATTAAGCTTAAACATATCATTATGGTATTAAGATAATGATAATTAAGCTTAATAGTGATTAGTATAGAATATAATAACATTAAATGCTATTATATATTATAAATGAAATTTTAGTCAACATTAGTGGGCTTGACAAAAACAGAGTGTTTGGCTACCGCCTGCCACTAGATAAGGCATTAGACATAGTGTCACAGATAATCAAATTTGGAGCCAAAAGTTGAAATTTTTGGTTGGAAAACAGGCAGTCGGAGGGTTGTCCGACGGGTGACTACTGACAGACAGGGGTTGAACACCCGACTCAAGGTCGTCGGACATACCAAATCGTGGGATTTTGCTTTTGGCCTTATCTTCTTGAGTTGAGAACTCAAAAAGCATTTTACTGCTTTTACAATTCGTGATAAAGGGGGATAGGGAGTTGTGATATCGAAGCCTTGATCTTCGTCTCGAGGTTTCATCTCTTTTGAATTATCATTTTCAAAAACAAAGTTGTTAATCGAATTATTTATTATGAGATGGTCAATTTGACGTAAGTCTTGTTTCATTCTTTACTTGTTCATCTTGTCTCGAAAATTGTGCTAATTTTATCTTTTGAAACAAAGTTGGAAAACTTGTTTCTTGCTTTGTATATATCATTTTTGTATCTAGGTTCGACCTAATTCTAGCAACACACCTAAATCATTCTCGGGGCTTGTGTAAAGGGGCTTTTTGATTTGGAGTCTCATGTCTGATCATGGTTTATTTGGAGTTTACAAGGTATGAGTAGATTACGAATAGCAACTTAAATTTGAACCTATGTATGTATTTGACATGTGTTTCATGTCTTGGTTATGTATTTGGATATATGTTTGGCTTTGTGATTTGTGTATATTGTGTTTGGATTCGGGATTGTGATGCCTATAAAATAGTTTTAAAATGAAAGGCTTTGGAATTGTGAAACTTTATTCGATATATCAAACTTGCTATATATATATATATATCGAACATGTTGTATTATTATTTTTAGTACATCTTACTGGCATACATTTGTGGCATATATCATCTATGCATTTCGAGCTTTAAACAAAGTATATTACATAAGCATTGGAAGTTATTATACTCGGATTAGTCTTTATATTTTTTGATTTCTTTTCGAGACATAGCATCACCATTTAAAAAATTTGTGATTGTGTTAAGGAGAATGCCTTATGCCTTACCGTGTGAATCGGGAAACCTACGTAGGGAGCAACTTGACAGCTCAGAGTGTTAGTAGCACTTACTAGTCGAGCCTAAGATTTTACATCGTATTGAGAGTGCGCCGAATTGTAGGATTGGGCGCTGCCTATTTTACTACTTTTGTGAGATACTGTCCCAACTTTTAGTATTCGTGTTTATGTCGGGGTTTGTGATTTGTGTTGGAGTTTATTGTGCATAAGGGTTTGTGTTTATGGGTCAATGTATCATTATACATTCACATTACATGTGTAGATTATGTTCATATAAACAAGTATGTTATAAATTATGTCGACGAGAAACGTTGTATATAAGGCCCCAAAATTTTTCGCCAATACTGTAGCACCATTGTAGCATCTTTGTACAGTATTGAACAGTGGTATAACGATGTAAATTAAACATCTGTCAGTAAAGAGACGGTGTTGGTGTGATTTCAACT